>VSMD01107645.1:0-12278 GCA_008750895.1 Mirza zaza
AAAAATAGAAAGAAATTAATTGGCCAACTAATATGTATAGAAAAAATTAGCCAGGCATGGTGGCACATGCCTGTAGTCCCAGCTACTTGGGAGGCTGAGGCAGCAGGATTGCTTGAGCCCAGGAGTTTGAGGTTGCTGTGAGCTAGGCTGACACCATGGCACTCACTCTAGCCTGGGAAATAAAGTGAGACTCTGTCTCAAAAAAAAAAAAAAAAAAGAAATAACTTTTTAGGCCGGGCGTGGTGGCTCACGCCTATAATCCTAGTTCTCTGGGAGGCCGAGGCAAGGGATCATTTGAGCTCAGGAGTTTGAAACCAACCTGAGCAAGAGCGAGACCCCATCTCTACTATAAATAGAAAGAAATTAATTGGCCAACTAATATATAGACAAAAAATTAGCCTGGCATGGTGGCACATGCCTGTGGTCCCAGCTATTAGGGAGACTGAGGCAGTAGGATCGCTTGAGCCCAGGAGTTTGAGGTTGCTGTGAGCCAGGCTGACACCACGGCACTCACTCTAGCCAGGGCAACAAAGTCGAGATTCTGTCTCAAAAAAAGAAAGAAAGAAAGAGAGAGAGAGAGAGAGAGAGAGAGAGAGAGAGAGAGAGAGAGAGAGAGAGAGAGAGAAAGAAAGAAAGAAAGAAAGAAAGAAAGAAAGAAAGAAAGAAAGAAAGAAAGAAAGAAAGAAAGAAAGAAAGAAAGAAAGAAAGAAAGAAAGAAAGAACTTTTTAATATAAAAAAAAGAGAACCTGCTCCCTTTGGCATTCCTTTTAGCATTATTGTCTAGAGAAGGCCACTGTGGCTATGGAGGCCTTTTCCATGAACACATTAAAAGAGTGTCAGCAGTCTACGAGTGTTAGAAGATGATGCCTGCCTGAAGTGTACAGACTCAGGTTAAAAGAATAATAACATTAAAAACAAAATAAGGGCCTGGTGCAGTAGCTCTTCACTGTAATCCCAGCACTTTGAAAGGCCAAGGTCAGAGGATCACTTGAGGCTAGGAGTTTGAGACCAGCCTGGGGAACATAGTGAGACCCCATCTCTACCAAAAAAAAGAAAAAAATAGCCAGGCATGGTTGCATGTACCTGTAGTCCCAGCTACTCAGGAGGCTGAGGCAGGAGGATCACTTGAGCCCAGGAGTTCAAGGTTGTAGTGAACTATGATCACACCACTGCACTCTAGCCTGGATGACAGAGCGAGACCTTGTCTCAAAAAGAAAACCACAAAACCCAAAATCAGGACACCTGATTTCCAATAGTTTGAGTGCTGCTTTTTGGTGGGGTAGAAGGCATTTGAAAGTAAAATTTGGATGTCAAAATAATGGGCTTGGAATGTTTTAATGCCTTGTAGGAAGAATGAAACAAAATATGGGAATTGGGATAATCAAGGGAGGACTGGAATATTTGGCCATAATCCAAGATGTGGGTAGAAATATAGAATATATTAAACATGGTTATTTAAACATGCATGCCAGAGTCCAACTGTCTTTATTTTATTTTTTTAGTTTATTTATTTATTTATTTGAGGCAGAGTCTCACTCTATTGCCCAGACTAGAGTGCCGTGGTGTCAGCCTAGTTCACAGCAACCTCAAACTCCTGGGCTCAAGTGATCCTTCTGCCTCACCCTCCCGAGTATCTGGGATTACAGGCATGTGCCACCATGCCCGGCTAATTTTTTATATATATTTTTAGTTGTCCAGGTAATTTCTTTCTATTTTTAGTAGAGACGGGCTCTCACTCTTGCTCAGGCTGGTCTCAAACTCCTGACCTTGAGTGATCCTCCCACCTCAGCCTCCCAGAGTGCTAGGATTACAGACTTGAGCCACCACGCCCATCCTTAATTTTTTTTTTTTTTTTTTTGAGACAGGGTCTCACAATGCATGCCTCTTCACCTGGCCCAGGATTTGTGTTTAAATCTTCCTTTGCTACTGATTAGCAGTGTGGCCTAGAGTACAGAAGAAAATAAGATTAATAATCTCATATATCCATCAGTCTTTCTCACAAAAAAAAGAAAAATAATAATAATAATCTCGGCCGGGTGCAGTGGCTCACGCCTGTAATCCTAGCACTCTGGGAGGCCGAGGCGGGCAGATTGCTCGAGGTCAGGAGTTCAAAACCAGCCTGAGCAAGAGCGAGACCCCGTCTCTACTATAAATAGAAAGAAATTAATTGGCCAACTAATATATATAGAAAAAATTAGCCGGGCATGGTGGCGCATGCCTGTAGTCCCAGCTACTCGGGAGGCTGAGGCAGGAGGATCGCTTGAGCCCAGGAGTTTGAGGTTGCTGTGAGCTAGGCTGACACCACGCCATGGCACTCACTCTAGCCTGGGCAACAAAGTGAGACTCTGTCTCAAAAAAAAAAAAAAAAAGATCTCATATACCCTGAATGGAGCCAGAGACTGGTCCTTGAGTCTGCAGTAAGATCAGATGATGCTGATGTGGTAAAAAGATTAGACAATGCTCTCCATTTGAAAAGTCTCACACCATGTATGATTCTCCAAACAATCCCTAGCTCAACATCCTAATAAATGAAACAGACTGTTGGAAAGAACACACTACCCCTTGCTCTAGCTGAGCTTCTTTGAAATTCACAGCTAGTGCATGTTATAGAAATTGGATGTTAGATTCCTCAAGATCATGTCTCTAAGCCTCCAGTGGCACTTATAGCCACTAATTGCTCCCACTTGTGGAGTCCAAGTATGAGTTTCATGGATAAACCCTACCACTCAGTGGAGATGAATCTATTAATATATTAGGGAAGTGGCAAAACACGGAAAGCAGGCTCTGAAATACTGGTACAAGTAGCTAAACTTTTACCAGCTTAAATACATGCTCATCATTCACACACTGTGTGACTTTGGGTGAATTACTTAACTCCTCTAAGCTTCAGTTTTCTCATCTATAAAATGGGAATAATAATAGCACTCACTTTTTATGGATTGTTTTGGCATTCAAAGAAGATAATGTACATAAAGCACTTAGCATGCTGTCTGGCACATAGCAAGCACAAACAAAGTTAGCTATAATCTAAAATAAGTAGTTCTTACTCTGGCAAGAGAGTTGGCTTTTGTCAGTGACAGTTTGCTTGAAAAGTATACATTAAGGCTCAGATTGCCTATCTGATTATGAGTCAAGCTGCTATGTAGTTAGAGGACCTCCAGTCCCCTAGATGTCTTCGCCTCAGTTGGAGTCCTGATGAACTCACTCAGGAGCAACATTAGGCTGGAGTGGCTTATAACCCTCTGTATGGTGTTCACAGTCTCAGGGACCTGTCGTTACAGTACTCTGGCCTCCTTATTTGGCATCATTTAGTTCTCTAATCTAAAACGATATGGCCTGGGAACTTGATTTACAGACGACTAAGGCACACTTTTCCAAAAGTAACTAGAGGTCCTTAGGACTACCCCAAGCTCTTGGGCTCATGAACTATAATAACACTATGGCATTTATGGTATAGTTATCATGCTTATTTTGTGGGAGAAGACACTGGAATTCAAGCTGATTAAGGGACTTACTTACCAAGGCAGCAGTTGAATTAAGACTTGAACTCAAGTTACTGATTCTAACTCAGTATGCTTTCAAGGCTATAAATTTTTCCATTATTCTAAGATAGATAATTATATTCTAAATAACCTATGGTAATAATAGCATGAACATCTATCTCTCAGAGGAAAAAAAGACTATAATCTCACCACTAATGATATTTACGTATGTATGTATATATGTATGTGTGTATATCTACACATAATCTTTTTGGTAGTCATTTTACCAGGAGTGGTGATAAATTCACACTTTTTCACCTAAAGCTCCTTGATCCTAGGAGTTAGCTAGGATTAAGACTCTAGTCTGTGGGCCGGGCGTGGTGGCTCACACCTATAATCCTAGCACTCTGGGAGGCTGAGGCAGGAGGATCGCTCAAGGTCAGGAGTTTGGAACTAGCCTGAGCAAGAGCGAGACCCCGTCTCTACTGAAAGTAGAAAGAAATTAATTGGCCGACTAAAAATATATAGAAAAAATTAGCCAGACATGGTGGCACATGCCTGTAGTCCCAGCTACTTGGGAGGTTGAGGCAGGAGGATCGCTTGAGCCCAGGAGTTTGAGGTTGCTCTGAGCGAGGCTGACACCACGGCACTCTAGCCAGGGCAACAGAGTCAGACTCTGTCTCAAAAAAAAAAAAGAATCTAGTCTGTGATCCTCTAAGAGTAATTATGACTGTCCTGTCTATAGACCTGCTCTGTAATGTTTGTCCTAACCAGCCTTTTGGTCCTTCTGTATGAGAGACTACTCTAATGAAAGACTTCCTCTTCATTATCTAGACTGTGTACCACATACCTTTATTTCCTACCCTGTGTAAAGAGAGATTTGAATTATATAACCTCCAAAATCTCTTCATTCCATAATTTTATTAAACAATCTGTGCACTTTCTCATTCTTTTTTTTTTTTGACATGGGGGTCTCACTGTTTTGCCCAGGTGGACACAAACTCCTAGGCTCAAGCAATCTTCGCACCTCAACTTCCTGAGTAGCTGTGTCTATAGGCATGCGCCACCATGCCTAGCAGTTTTTCGTTCTTGTGATTGGAGATTGTTGCTGCTACAGCTTGGAGTATGTGTCTCGGTAAGAAATGATTCTTGCTTTTGCAGCTAGTAGGATTTTCATATGACTTTTGCCCTTCTAATTTTTTTAAACCATCTTGCTATCAATCCAGGTGTCTAGGGCATAATATATATACCATATTCAACAGAGAAAATTTTGGGAGAAGAGACTAATTCCATTTTCATTTCAGTAAATAAAATTACATGATGAGTCAAGTAAAGAAAAAAGATAAGGAATAATAAGCTCCAAATGATTCCAAAGCTTCAAGTTTAGGAAATAAGGTAAATGATAGTGTCAGCAAAGCATGATGCATCCAAATTGATGACAGTGGTACCTCTAAATGGAGGTGAAGGCCACTGATAACAATCAGACTAGAACCCAGGTGAATCACAAGGTTGCAGATAGAGGAGAGGTGAGCTCTCTAACAGGGAGCATAAAGCAAAGTAAAAGAACATACAACCCAGAATCAGGCATAGGAGACAAAGGATGCGTTGAGTCCCACACACTTACTGGTACTACACATTAACCTGAAGGTCCAGTCCAACCCAGTACCTGAGTCAATCTTTTTTTTTTTTTTTTTTTTTTTTTTTGAGACAGAATCTCACTTTATTGCCCAGGCTACAGTGAGTGCTGTGGCGTCAGCCTAGCTCACAGCAACCTCAAACTCCTGGGCTCAAGCAATCCTGCTGCCTCAGCCTCCCAAGTAGCTGGGACTACAGGCATGTGCCACCATGCCCGGCTAATTTTTTCTATATATATTAGTTGGCCAATTAATTTCTTTCTATTTATAGTAGAGATGGGGTCTCGCTCTTGCTCAGGCTGGTCTCAAACTCCTGAGCTCAAACGATCCGTCCACCTCAGCCTCCCAGAGAGCTAGGATTACAGGCTGAGCCACCCCACGGCCCTGAGTCAATCTTGAAGAGATGAGAGAGATGCTACAAATTCCACCCTCACCAACAAAGGAGGTTGAGGGAAGGGGAGGGAGCTGGCAGGGAGCATCTAAAAGGCCTTGGCTCATTATCCGATTTACCAAAGATAAGGGTTACATGATGAGTCAAGTGAAGTCCTGGGCCTCTAAAGTAGCCTTTCCAGGTCCCCAGCACGGCTGTGCAGTCTGCATGAATGGTTTCTGTCCTGATTCTTGATTCTCCCTCTGCTCTCCTTCTGGGGTTGGAATACTATTCTGACCCTCGGTCTGTGTGGCTTGGCCCCAAGCTGCTACCTTGTCTATATCTAGTCCCCTCTCACTGAGAAATGGACTATTGACTGGGGCCCTGCTTCAAGGCAGTAATCTCTTCCTCCTCTCTCCTACCCTACCCTCAATTTTAAAACTAAATAATGAAAATCAGAAACTTCTGCAACTAACCACCCCCAGCCACATACCTGTGTGTCCTTGCTCATCAGCTCCACCTGAGATGGAGCCATACCGCCTTGGACACTATGACCTGGCTTAGGGCCACCCCTGTGGAATGGAGAAATAAGAGAAGGCCCATCTAGGAGAGTGTGTTACCACCTCTGGAGCTAGGAGAGGTGAAACATTTAGGGTAAGAGCCAGTTTTCAAGCCAGTCAATTCCTGCAAAAAGATGAAAGAGAATGAAGATGGCCACTGATTGTTAGATTTGGTAAGAAGTAGGTCATGGTAACAATGGAAGGAGTGGTTTCAGTAGTGCGGTGGAGAAAAAAACACAGATTATAGGGAATTTTATTTTGAATGGTTTTTCTAGTAGAGAAACTCAGATAAGAATAACTTAATCACTGTGAAACCTTTATTTAAGGCTCTCTTTAGGTACAAATCACAAAGAAAATGTTCACAGAAATTCAACTTCACCTTTATAGTTTCTCATCTCCTCTAATTTCCTTCTTCTCTTTTTTTTTTTTTGAGACAGAGTCTTGCTTTGTTGCCCAGGCTAGAGTGAGTGCCGTGGCGTCAGCCTAGCTCACAGCAACCTCAAACTCCTAGGCTCAAGCGATCCTCCTGCTTCAGCCTCCTGAGTAGCTGGGATTACAGGCATGCGCCACCATGCCCAGCTAATTTTTTTATATATATTTTTTAGTTGGCCAATTAATTTCTTTCTATTTTTTTTATAGTAGAGACGGGGTCTCGCTCTTGCTCAGGCTGGTTTTGAACTCCTGACCTTGAGCTATCTGCCCACCTCGGCCTCCTAGAGTGCTGGGATTACAGGCGTGAGCCACTGCGCCCGGCCCCTTCTCTTTCTTCATCATTCTTTCTTCTCTTTTCTCTTATATATCCTACTTACCCCTCCTCATTTTCAACTATATCCCTAGTCTAACTTAAACAGAGATATAGAAAAAACTTTAGTAAAATAATGAAATCTCAAAAAAAAATAAATAAATAAACACAAGTACTTCTGGGACCAGAATGAAGAAAGGTGCAAGGGAGGCTCCATCATGTATCCCTTAGGAGTGTGAAAATCTGAAAGAGACAATGGTAAGGGACAATTGCCCTGCACAAAGAACTGACCCTTCTTTTCTCTGAGCTGCCCAGGGGGCAGAAATGAAAATACCGGACAGGAAAGATTTAGGGGAGCTATGGTGGGAGGGACTATACAACTGTTCAATGAAAGCCATTATCTTCAGAAAGGCTCCAGAAAAGAAGGTAGGTGGCAAGAGCAGCAGAATTCTCTGGAGAACCTCTGGAATACCGACTTCCCCTTTGCTATGGAGAAACAGGGCACAGCACGTCCCACTCACTTCTCTTTTCCATCTTGAATGCATTCCCCGTTCTCTAACTGGTGAGTTTCTGGGCAGCCTTCAAGATCCAGTTCTAAGCACACCCATCTGATGATACCTTCCCAACAGGAGCCATCCTGGGCAGAGTTCACTCCTCCATCCTCTGGGTCCTCAGATGACTTTGTCCACACTTATAAGTTCACTGTAAAATTTGAATTTGTTTCCAAGTCTGTCTGCTGGTCAGAAGCTCAATGACCTTTGTATCCATGATGCCTCCTGCAGTGCCTGGCACATGGTAGATAACTAATGACTGCATGAGGGAGAAAGGAGAAGAGAAACAAGGGGGGCAAGGAACAGGGAAGCAGGATGGAGGACAGGAGAAAGGGGAAGCATCTGACAACCTTCCCTGGCCAAGAAAAGGGGAAATGGATTTAAAAAAAACTCTGGGGGGAAAGGGACTGAAAGGGAGAAATGACTTTTCTGGGTCTTCTCTGCCTCTCGCTCTTCTCTCTGACACTTCCTCTCACGACTTGTGACCTCACGGCACAACTGTCGTGCTTCCACTCCTGATCTCTCAGTTTGCCCAAAGGGAAGGAAAGAAGCCAGACAGCCACCTGACTTCTTCTGCCCCATCCCCTCAAACCTCGGGTCACCTGTTTTCCACTGTGGGGCCCTCTCTCCTTGGCCTCTGCCCTCTTCATCTTCCCCCACACGACACTGCACCTCATTGCCCTGGAGGGCCCTCAGGCTGTCCAGGCCCAGGTGGGAACTTCTGTCTCAGAAGGAAACCAAGAAGCTCTCAGGGGAAGCCTGTGGTGTCCGGGCTGGGAAAATGCTAGACTGGACCCACAAAGTCTCCTGAGAGAGAATATTGTCAAGAGGGTTTGGATATCCCAGGGTTTGGGGAGTAGAAAGGAGCAGGTGCTGGGAAAGGGAAGGGCTGAACAATTTTCAATCCTTCCTCCTACCTCCTTAAACTCTTTCATGGAGGGTCTTTCCACATTTTTTCCTTGATCCATGGGTCAGGATCATTTTTCTGACTGTCCTCTCATGGCCTCCACACTTCAGCTACTGGAGCTTCTTGACTCTCTTCCCAACCAGATGCACTTTCTTCGCCAAGAGTCCCCAGCCTTTTGGAGTTGCTCCTGGGTCTCCTCTCCTCACCCAGGTGCTTCCCTTTCCCCAGTGCCCTTTCCTCAATAGTTCTGGAACCACCTTTTCCTCAGTGGAGATCATATATACAAAAGCAGTTCATAAGCTGTAAAGTACTGTCTGAGAATAAAATACTATTGAGATGAAGCCTTCTTTCCCTCCTCCCAAAATCTCTGTCCTTCTCTCATGATATTTCTCGTCCCTTCCTCCCACCCTACACTGCTGCTCCTCCTTCACCCAGCAGGCTTGGTTTGGTGCATGGTGGGAACCAAAGCTATCTGCTGCACCGTGGGCAGTGTCAGGATGCAGGCAGGCATCTCAGCCCGAGGCTTTGGCAGAGTTCCCAGGCAGAGCCATCGGCCCAGACCAGGACAGTAGGCATGGATAAGGTGGGAGAGGGCATAAGTACGGTGACTGTAGCCCCCCAGCACCAGGAGCTCCCCCTGCAGCACAGCACCTGCAGCCCCCACATGGGGGGAAGGCAGGGGTGCCAGCTGAGTCCAGCTATCAGTCTTTGGTTCATAGGCCTCAAAGCTCAGCAGGTCCCCAGTCTCACCTAGCCCACCAGCCACATACAACCGCCCACCCAGAGCAGCCATGACATGGCCAGCCCGAGGTATCCCCATAGGGCTCAGAAGTGTCCCTGGCTTCTCAAGTTTGGGGTCATAGTGTAGCAATGAGGCCAGGTATTGGCCAGATCCATTACAGCCACCGCTCACGTACAATCGTCCCTCCAAAATGGCAGCTGCATGGGCAAAGCATGGTGCTGGAAGTGCAGGTGCTGGCCTAAAGGAGAACAGGACACAAGATCAGGCAACTGGCATCTTCAACTCTCTCTCTCTCATTTTTTTTTTTTTTTTTAGAGACAGGGTCTCACTCTGTTGCCCAGGTGGGAGTGCAGTGGCATCATCACAGCTCACTGTTGCAACTTCAAACTCCAAAGCTCAAGTGATCCTCCCACCTCAGCCTTCCCAGTAGCTGGGACAAGAGTGTGCCATCATATCGGCTAATTTTTAAATTTTTTGAAGAAACACAGTCTCACTATGTTGCCCAGGCTGGTCTCAGACTCCTGGCCTCAAGTGATTCTCCTGCCTCAGCCTCCCAAAGTGGTGGGATTACAGGCGTGAACCACCGCACCTGGCCTCAACTCTCCTATTCCAAGTCCCTTACTCTCTCCTGGATGCCCCCTTGCCTGCTCACCTCCAGACATTGAGCTCAGGGTTATAGGTCTCCACAGAGTTGAGGGCAACGCCATTGTCTCTTCCACCCAGGGCATAAAGCTGTCCATCAAGAGCCACCAGGGGGAAAAAGCTCCGAGCCTGGCACAAAGGTGCCATCTCCTCCCAGTCCTCTTGAGTTGGCTCCCACCTGGACACAGTAGGACAAAAGACGGGAAGAGTGACTCTGAGGGTCTGTGGTTGGCCGGGTCAGCAATTTCTCTCACCTGCCCACCTTGGGGCCTACCACACCCTGTCCACTCTTAGAGGCTCATACCTGAGAGTTGAAGCCAGGGTGTTGGAGTGGCTGTAAAAATCCTGTCCCCCACACACATAGAGTTCACTTCCTGCCAGGCTTGCAGCCCCATGCCGGAAGCGCCCTGGGGCAGGCAGGGCAGGCAGCCACCCCCACTCCACGGTTCGTACCAGTCCCATGCCACAGCGGAAAGCCCGGGCCCACCACACTCTTCCGGATGGCTGTCTTAGCGCCATGTCCGATCTGAGTTCATCACCACCAATCACCACCAGTGCCCGGTCAGGCTCCCTCCGCCTCTCTTGGCCTGGAATGTCCGCCTCTACCAACAGCTGGTGCAGCAGGTCTGGGGACAGGGATGGGGGTAGCCCGGCTGCCCGCACCCTCCGCAACTCCCTGGTGGACATTCGGCCAAAGCGGACACATCGCAGTAGGGCCTTGGCCTCTGACTCCTGAGTCTCAGGGTTGGCAGCTAGCCAACTCCGCGCAGCCATGAAGGCCTCAAACTCCTCCTGGACGTGGAGTTCGTCACTATCCAGCAGCTCAGCCAGGCAGGCAGCTGGTAAAGAAGGGAAAGTGGGGCACAAAGCCACAGCAGGCAGGTGCGTGAGGAGGTAGCGACGTGCTTTATTCCAGAGCCTCTCCAGCCCAGGGGCTTCGGCCATGGGGAACAGGGCCAGGCAACGGGCAGGGCTGAGGCCCCGGGCCAAGGCTTTCTGACACAAATCCAGGCAGGAAGAGCTCTGGTACTGCAGAGCAGCCTGGGCAGCTCTCAGCAGGCCTGGCCACCTTGCCCGCACAACGCCAGAGTAGGCAAAAGAGACGAGGAGTCGCAGGTCCTGGCTAGAGATGGTTCGTAGAGACACCTCCGTGCCCTGGGATTCCCTCATCCCGCTCAGGAGCATGGCCCCAAAGAACTCACTGCCACAGGCCAGGGCTGCTCGGTGCACTGCAGGAGGAGGGAAAAAGCAGAGGAGGACCCAAAGTGTTATAAGACTGCTGGGCACTATCCCGACTTGGTAACCCCAACTTTGGCCCTCCAAACCACCCAAGGCTATAGGTCAAACCGTGGTATGCATTGAAATACAATGACTTGACAAATCACTTTCCTCTTAAAAAAAAAAAAAAGAAAGAAATACTATGGGTTACTTGTTAAAATGCAGGTTTCAGAGGCCCGCCCCAAAAGATTCTGATTCAGTAGCTCTAGACAGAGACCCTAGGAATGTGTATTTTAACATTTTCAAGCACCCTGTGTGATCCTCATGTTAGTGACCTGAAGACACTTCCATAAACATTGCTTTAATCTTTTTGTCCAGGTTAGTTAGAAAAACTATCTTTATGGATCTTTATGGATCAAGTTGAGAAGACAGAATTTTCTAAGAGCGGTACAAAATAAACTTCAAAGAACAGTGTGCAACTTATATAGGTCTCTGTAAATTGTACACAGAATAAAGTTCTTTCTAATTGTGAGAGCCACTGCCATCAGCCATTCTGTTAGATTTTGCTGGGAAGGTGGTACCACTCAGGAATGGCTGTAATCCAACCTCATCTGCTTGCCATCTCCTCTTGCCTAAAATTTAGTGCTTAAGATTTCTCATGTGTCCCGGCTTACCTCTGCATAACTCTCTCCCCATCTCAGTATAGTTCATAGAATCATGACATTTGAAACTTGAGACCTTCAAAATCACCTAATTCAATTATTTTCATGCAGTGACTGTCTGGGCAGATCATTCCTATCTACTATTAGTGACATTGGGCCGCAAAATACATGCTAGTGTACCAATACCTTGGTTATCTTCATGGCTCTCGTGACAATGAAACTGTCCTATTAACAAATGCTGTTAAACAATTAGAACTTATACTCAGCGTCACCTATGGAATCTTCTGGCCAAAATATTTAACCTAAATCTATTAAATCTTTTGTATCTAAAGTCAAGTTTATAGGAAGTTGAGAGGCTAAAGGAACAAGTTAAACAAAGCCCTGAGGGGGGAAAAGATCATATAAATGTAGGAAATAGAGCATTCTATAGGATAACTAATCTTGTTTCTTCAAGTCAAGTCATAAAAACAGGGATGGAAGACTATACTAGATTAAAAGAAGTTTAAGAGACATATAACTAGGCCGGGCGCGGTGGCTCAAGCCTGTAATCCTAGCTCTTTGGGAGGCCGAGGTGGGCGGATCATTTGAGCTCAGGAGTTAGAGACCAGCCTGAGCAAGAGCGAGACCCCATCTCTACTATAAACAGAAAGAAATTAATTGGCCAACTAATATATATAGGAAAAAAAAAAAATTAGCCGGGCATGGTGGCGCATGCCTGTAGTCCCAGCTACTTGGGAGGCTGAGGCAGCAGGATTGCTTGAGCCCAG
>VSMD01107648.1:0-34648 GCA_008750895.1 Mirza zaza
CCATGCCCGGCTAATTTTTTTCTATATATATTTTAGTTGGCCAATTAATTTCTTTCTACTTATAGTAGAGATGGGGTCTCGCTCTTGCTCAGGCTGGTCTCGAACTCCTGAGCTCAAACGATCCGCCCACCTCGGCCTCCCAGAGAGCTAGGATTACAGGCTTGAGCCACCGCGCCTGGCCTGGGTTTTTTTTTTTTTTTTGAGACAGAGTCTCACTTTGTTGCTCAGGCTAGAGTGAGTACCATGGCGTCAGCCTAGCTCACAGCAACCTCAATCTCTTGGGCTCAAGCAATCCTTCTGCCTCAGCCTCCCGAGTAGCTGGGACTACAGACATGAGCCATCATGCCCGGCTAATTTTTTGTATATATATTTTTAGTTGGTCTATTAGTTTATTTCTATTTTTAGTAGAGACAGGGTCTCGCTCAGGCTGGTTTCGAACTCCTGACCTTGAACGATCCACCCGCCTCGGCCTCCCAGAGTGCTAGGATTACACGTGTGAGCCACCACGCCCGGCCCATTGGTTTTTATTAAATAAACTTTTCCTATAAAAAACAAGGGATAAAGAGATTAGAAACAGTAACCTGAAGTTTCTCGTCTCTTGTGATGGAATAAATTCAACGACCCACAAGTAATTAGACCACAAGTCAAACAACAGTGAAAAAGAGAAAGGATGGTTAGGTACTTCCCAGAGGAAAAGAGCAATAAAATAAAGAAAATGAGTAATCAAAACTAAACATATTAAATTGGAAGAAACTTTTGACATCACTTTAGTCTATTTTGCCATTATTTTAGCAACTACTAGAAAACTGAGATTTTCTGCATTTACATTTCAATGAAGGTCAAGAAAAATCTCTTATTTTTAGTAAAATTCTAACATGCACAAATTTTTCCTCATTCATTTCATTCTCTGTTGTTATTAGCAGTAAAAACCCTTAAAAACGAAATTGTGTCAAATACTTTCAGAGTTAACAAGGTAAAGGAAAAGCTGAGGCATCTGCATCCTGTTTCAAAGAACTATTTATGGGCAGAGAGAACAATAGATTATATAATGGACATTGGAAAAAAGATGAATCGAACTTTTGAGGCATGTGGGGAAAAAAAAAGAAAGAAAAAGGAGTGACTAGAAACCTGCCCAGGCTCTGGGGAATTCACCAGTACACTGTATTATATGCTCTCTGAACACATTCTTCCACAAAGACTCCACACTTAAGCTGCAGTCTTTTCCCCACATATCAGAGATAGATATGGCTCCAGAGATCATTTAATCCAGTGGTTTCCAACATTTCCGAGCATAAGAATCTCTTTGCAAGAGTAAAAATCCTGCAGACATCCATATGACAATGTGATTTTTATCATCCAGTTTTTGAGAAAAATCAATAATGACAGAAGTACCACGAATTCACCCACACACCTACTAAATGTTATTTGTATTTTGTCATCAGGGCATTTATATATTAATACAATAGTAGGTACATGAGACATTGGATTTGGATGAAATTCTTAGGAAGCACTAAATACATGACAGTCATTGGTAAATATGTGAGTAAGCTATATTTCAAAAGACTGAGATGGAAGAATTTTAAGGACTTCATTTTCAAGTATGTCACAATAGGATTTCTCCTACTGTGCGTGTGGTTGGACTCTAACTCATCGCTTCCAACACACATTCTATAATTCTCTTATAAATTATTAAAAACATTTTATTCTTTTTGACTTATATCTTAATGATTTAAAACTGGTTTTGGACGACACAGATGCATATTCCTATTTTACAAGAAAGTAAGAATCCTCTTACTTGTTAACAACAATGTTATTATCACTAGCGAGGAGTTATCGCAATAGAAAAATGGCTTGCTTACCTATTGTCAGAAAGACAGGCTAAAGGAAACTATTTTAAACCTAAAATCTTTACTTTGGGCAGTTGTTCTCTGAAAATGTATACATGATAACTATAGTCTGGAAATTATCACAATAGTTTAAAAGTCCTGACAGCCACTTTGCAGGCTTGTGGGAAACCATGTGTGAAGCACCTTCAACATTTATTCCCCTCAAACAGCACCTCAATAACAAAATATGCAAAGAAATAAAAATTAAAAGTTTGAAATTATTAAAAAAAAAACATGCATTCCCCATCCAGAGAAGAACTCCCAGCATACTGTCAAACAAGCACATGTGCTTTTGAGGCCCATGGAATATATGGAGAGAGAGCATAGGACAAAGAAACCTGACTCATTCTTGTAAAACAGGAATACAAACAGTGGTGCCTAGGCGTAGAGTCAAATGTTTCCAAAACAGCTGCCAAGTTTATGAAAACCCAAGTACCCTCCTTTTGCTTAGCTTGTTGTGAAGATGGCCATTTCACGGCAAACTGCATCAATGCTGAGAACCCAAGATAGTAATGCAGAAGCTCCGATGGGTTTAAGGGCACTTTGGAAAACCTGGTAAAGTAAGGCAATAAAAGGCTCTTACATTAGGATTCTCCAGATAAACAGAACCAACAGGAGGGATATAGATATGTTAATAAATATAGATGATATAGATATAGACTTATCATAAGGAATTGGCTTATGCAATTACGGAGGCTAAGAAGTCCCAAGATCGGAAATCAGCAAGCTGGAGACCCAGGAGAGGCTATGTATGGTTTAGTTCCAGTCCAAGTCCCAAGGCCTGAGAATCAAGAATCAATGGTATAAGTGCCAGTACAAGAGCCAGCAGGCTCAAGAGCTAAGATCTTGGTTAGAGGCCAAAGCCAGGAAAAGACTGATGTCTCAGCTCAAGCAGTTGTGCAGAAGTTCCCTCTTGCTCAGTTTTTTTGTTCTAGTCAGGTTTTCAAATGATTGGGCGAGGCCCAATGACATTAGGGAGAGCAATCTGCTTTACTCAGCATTCCTATTCGAATATTAATCTCATCAAGAAACACCTTCACAAACAAATCTAGAATAATATTTGGCCAAATGTCTGGGTACCCAGTGACCCAGTCAAGTTGATACATAAAATTAATCATCGTAGCTGACTTGACTCTGATTTGCCCTCTTTTCCCAGACAGCCGAGAAGGTGTTGAAAAAGAGTTTAACACCTGGTGGCAGGTAGCAGGAAGAGGAAAACTGACTCTTCACTGAACAACTATCTTATGGCTCTTTCCTTAACAGGGGCAAACAGGAGCAAAAGACTATCTCTCATTCTGCAGGACAAGAGATCAGGAAGAGCAATTACGCTGAAGATGAAGAGTAAATGGCTTGGCTGGGCACGGTGGCTCATGCCAGTAATCCTAGCACTCTGGGAGACCCAGGCAGGAGGATTGCTCAAGGTCAGGAGTTCGAGACCAGCCTGAGCAACAGTGAGACCCTGCCTCTACTAAAAATAGAAAGAAATTAATTGGACAACTAAAAATATATACAAAAAATTAGCTGGGCATGGTGGCACATGCCTGTAGTCCCAGCTACTTGGGAGACTGAGGCAGTAGGATCACTTGAGCCCAGGAGTTTGAGGTTGCTGTGAGCTGGGTTGACACCATGGCACTCTAGCCAGCGCAACAGAGTGAGACTCTGTCTCAAAAAAAAAAAAAGAATAAATGGCTCAAGATTCAGTTGTAATCAAAAGCCAGCTGCTTGCAAAACACACATACACATTCTCTTTCTGTCATACACACACATACACACATGCTCACACTCGCGTGTGCAAGCGCTCGCGCGCGCTTTCTCTGTCCATCAGAAACCAATTTAGAATGAGAAAATGAGAGAAGGCTTAGCTGGACATTGAACCTCTTGAGCAGAATGAATCCAGTGCTAGAAGAAAGCAGACTCTCCAAGGAAAATCACAGGCTCATGTAACTCATGAAGCCAGGACAATGAGTCAAGCTGCTTGCCAGGGCCATAGTCATCTCAAGGCTCAACTAGAGTAGGAGGAGCCCCTTCCAAGCTCACTCATGTGAGCCACTCATAGGGCTGCCAGCAGGCCTCAAGATTCACATCCAAGTTCACTCTTGTGGTTGCTGGCAGGCCTCACTTCCTCACCACATGGCCTGAGTCATCTTCACAACATGGCAACTGCCTTCCCTCTGTCCAGGGCTGCCTCATTAAGGCAGTCAGCCCCCCCACACCCCCCAGCATGGGGGTAGAGACAGACGACACACCCAAGGCAGAACTGAGAGTCTTTTTTAAAACCCAATCTGGGAAGTGACATCTCCTCACTTCTGCTGTATTCTGTCCACCAGAAGTGAGTTGCTAAGTCCAGCCCACACTCAAGGGGAGGAGAAGCTCCATCTATATGGGAGAATCAAAGAATTTACATGTGGACAGATCTTTAAAACCACCACAGGGACTAAAAGAATTATTGAGGAAAAAAAGTAGCTGGGTAAGGTATTAAGACATCAATGGATATTTCATTCTCACTGTATTCCCAATCCCCAAGATGATAGTCCTATTTGCTTCCTTGCCTCAAGGGAGGTTTGGGTTTGTTTTCTGAAAATCTGAACTCCTTGAGGAGATCATGCTGAGGAAAGGGTAGAAAGATAAATGCCTTTGAGGGGAGAAAAGTAGAAAGAAGAAGAAAAAAGGGAGTGATTTATCTGGGAAGGGGAAGGAGTTCCTTAGGGACCCACAAAAAGAGAGGCCTTGCAACTCCACTGCCTAGCAGTGCTCCAGATAAACAGCAAGTCCTTAGAGAGAAAGGGACATGTGTTATACTAAGGAAAGCTGAAACCTGGACACCAAAATCCCCAGAATGGAATCTTGAGCCTGAGGTTGTCCATAACCATTATAGCCACCAAGCTTCAAGGACTCATACCCTCTTAGACAATACGCTTACCAGTCATAGCCACCATGGACTGAAAACTAACCTTCCACTCTTCTCTTGGTTTATCAAAAGCCTCTAAGATTCTTACATAACCTTAAGGAAGGGTGGATACCCATTTTTAATCACCAAGATTGAATTTCTCATCAGTTCAGTAGAAATGGGGAAGAGGAGGTAGCCGCAGAGTAGGATTTCATTTAGAGAGATTTAGAGAGATTAAAATGTAATATTTCTTGTGTATCTGATTTAAGAAGTAAGATTCAGACTTACTATATGGGCAATTAATTTACTAACCTATGGCTATCTTTTGAGAAGTAATCTTGGTGGTTTCAAAGAAGGTTCCAAACAAGCTGCTCCATCAAAACATTAAGATTTTTCCATCAGTATTAACTACTCCAAAACTTTTCCAGGCTATACTCTCCTAATGTATAGAAAATTAAGGCCGGGCGCGGTGGCTCAAGCCTGTAATCCTAGCTCTCTGGGAGGCCGAGGTGGGCGGATCGTTTGAGCTCAGGAGTTCAAGACCAGCCTGAGCAAGAGCGAGACCCCATCTCTACTATAAATAGAAAGAAATTAATTGGCCAACTAATATATATAGAAAAAATTAGCCGGGCATGGTGGCACATGCCTGTAGTCCCAGCTACTCGGGAGGCTGAGGCAGCAGGATTGCTTGAGCCCAGGAGTTTGAGGTTGCTGTGAGCTAGGCTGAGGCCATGGCACTCACTCTAGCCTGGGCAATAAAGTGAGACTCTGTCTCAAAAAAAAAAAAAAAAAAAAGAAAATTAAGCAATTAGTTACATATCCATGTATATCTGAATGCCCCTCCCAAGAAAAACCCCAGCCTTGTTGGAAAGCCATCCATTTATCTTAGGGATCCATAATTTCCATAAAACAGACAAAAATTCAATCCTACCACCTGGTCACTTGATCTCTCAACAGATTCAGCCATAATTAGCATCATGGATTACGTTTATTTCAGGATTTTATCAAAAAATACAACTCCTACTGAGTGTGACTCAACTTTTATCAAAAACCTAAATAAGAGAAACTATACTTCTGAAAAATTATTGAAAGACTTAGTATAAATCCATTCTTCTAGATTTGCTGCTTTCAAAACTACTTTTAGATTATATAATCCTTTCTTTCAAACAAAATCCTATACAAATAGAATCTGAAGACATAAAACAGAAACAGAATGATGTTAGAAGAACATTTCTCCTTGGAGAAATGGCTGATTCCAGGTTTTAGCAGAAAACATACAAGATGGGCCTGGAATATCTCATAGAACCAGGAGGCAGGGCAGCTACCACCGTCTATCAGAATCTGTCAAAAGAACCCAGGAGTTAAGTCAACATGAACATCAATAAGAAAAATAATTATAATGGTTAAAACACATTGAGGCGGGGCACGGTGGCTCACGACTTACTCAATGCTAGAGGATCCATCAAAGTCAGGAGTTCGAAACCAGCCTGACAAGAGCGAGACCTTGTCTCTACTAAAAATAGAAAGAAATTAATTGGCCAACTACAAATATATAGAAAAAATTAGCCGGGCATGGTGGCGCATGCCTGTAGTCCCAGCTACTCGGGAGGCTGGGCTGAGGCAGTAGGATTGCTTGAGCCTAGGAGTTGGAGGTTGCTCTGAGCTAGGCTGACACCACGGCACTCTAGCCCGGGCAACAAAATGAGACTCTGTCTCAAAAAAAAAAAAGAAAAAAGAAAAGCACATTGAATATGTTTAAATCCATGAGTTGATAACAACATTAATAAAACAAAAAGAAACAAAGAAGGCCACCATTAGAGCATGCTAGAGAACCAAATCATACTGAAAACTGGTAAACAAAGGGTGAAAAACCAGCATTTATCGGGCTTTTCCTTTTACAAACTATACCAAATAATCAACGAAGGGAAGGAGCACAGTTCATTGCCAGGTGGCGGGCGGTGCTGGGAGAATGTGACTGCAACAGGGCAGCACAGCAAGTTTTTTTGGGAAATAGAAATGTTCTATACTCTTACTGCAGTGGTGGTTATATGAGTCTATACATGTATTCAATTTCATGGAATTTTACACACAAAAATCAATTTCACTGTGTGTTAATTTTAAAAATAAAATACAAAAAAATGTTTTAATCCAACAAGGGAAACTTCTCTTTCTGGAAGTATTCCAGCTAATAATGAAGGAATGAAAGAATGAAAATCAACATTTGTAACCTCTAATGAAATTACACATGTAGATACTGATTACTATGGGTTCCTAAAATCCAAAAAAAAAGAGAGAGAAGCCTTAATGAAAGTACATACCATGCCTATGAAGTATTTTTTTTAAAAAGATTAACTTTAACTAGAGAACCATGCTAAATGCTATAATACCATTAGATAAAGTAGGCAAAATTGAGACCAGAAAAACTGTTCAGTGGTTGCCAATTGTGGGGACAGAGGAGAATTTGGGGAAATGATGGAACTGTTCTATACTATGATTATAGTGGTATTTACACAACTGCATTTGTCAAATTCACAGAACTGTACACTAAAATAAGTGAATTTTGCCCTATGAAAATTATACCTTTTACCCTCAACTTTTTAAAAATTTGAAAATTCAGACTTTAGGAAACTCTTAATAACAAATATGCTTTCTTCAACAAATAAAATGCACAAGAAAAAAGAGGAGTAGAAATACTATAGATTAAAAAAAGACTTAAGTGCTAATCAACTAATTGCAAATTATGAACATTATATGAATCCTGATATGAACAAACATTTTGTTTTTTAAATGATTAGCCAACTATGCAAATCTAAACACTGATATTTGATTATATTAAGGGAATACTGTTAATTTTTAAGTTACTATTAATGGCATGGTGATTACGTGTTCTAAAAGAATCCTTATCTTTCAAGAAAAAACTGAAATATTTACAGATTAATATGATGTATGGAATATGCTTCAGGTGGAGCTGAGGCTGTAAAGATGAAACAATAATTGTCGATAATTGTTGAAGCTGGTGATGAACAATTCAGGTTCATTTTAGCATTGTAAGTTTGTCTGCATTTGAAATTTTCCATATTAAAAATATTCATACATACAGATATACATTCTTACATAAAAGTACAAGCACAGCCTTAGAAGTTAGCCTGGTTAACCTCCCTCTGCCTATTCCTGACACTCTCTAGGCAGCCTTTACAAACTTTGAATTTGTCCCTAGGAACATTTGGGCTCTTTTTGAATACCCTTGAGAACCACTGCTTGACTCTTCTAGGTTTTATTCTTCTGTTTTTTTTTTTTTTGAGACAGAGTCTCGCTTTGTTGCCCAGGCTAGAGTGAGTGCCATGGCGTCAGCCTAGCTCACAGCAACCTCAAACTCCTGGGCTCAAGCAATCCTACTGCCTCAGCCTCCCCAGTAGCTGGGACTACAGGCATGCGCCACCACGCCTGGCTAATTTTTTCTATATATATTAGTTGGCCAATTAATTTCGTTCTATTTATAGTAGGTCTCGCTCTTGCTCAGGCTGGTTTCGAATTCCTGACTTTGAGCAATCTGCCTGCCTCGGCCTCCCAGAGTGCTAGGATTACAGGCGTGAGCCAGGTTTTATTCTTGAATAAAATATTACCAGGAAAATGCTTTGACCACACTATCTTAGCGCCTCCAGAATCTTTCACAGAACTGAATTTTGGCATTATGCCCTAAGTTTTCACTGACACATGCTACAAGAAACAGCTTTACCAAAACCACTGCATTTGCTGCAGGGATGTTGCTGAGGCAAATACTCAGTCATAAAGACGCTCTATAACTAGAGGATAGTCGCGAGTTTCAGTGTACATTAGAAAACATTCTCTCATACTTGAGGCCAGGAGCTTGAGACCACCCTAGGCAACATAGCAAGACCCTGTCTCTACAAAAATTTAAAAATTAGCTGGGCATGGTGGTATACACCTGTAGTCCTAATCTCTTGGGAGGCTGAGGCAGGAGGATCACTTGAGCCCAGGAGTTGAGGCTGCAGTGAGCAATAGTCACACCACTGCACTCCAGCCTGGGCAACAGAGTGAGACCTGGTGTCAAAAAATAAATAAAAAGAATACATTTTCCCAGTTTTCCACATAACTACCTCCATAATCTGTTTCTCACCAAAGAATAAGAGATCTCCTAGAGATAAATACTACCTGTCTGTCAACCACTTGCAGAAAGGCCTTACAGTGGACAGCTAATATTGCAGAGAAAGAGATAAAACCCAGACAGAAAGCAGTCTGTACTATTTCCACAACATGTTCTCCCTAGGTTATTTCATTCGTTTTCATGATTTAGATCACCAAGTGTTCACAGAGGACTTCTAAATCTGTATCTCAAGCCCTAAATAATCTTGCTTCTCAACAGACCCCTATTTTTACGTGCCTGGTCAGAGATGACTTTACACTTCATATAGCCAAAATAAATTCATACTCTTACCCTCCCAAACTTGTTCTTGCTTCTATGTCTGCCGTCTCAATTAAAAGTGTTCCCATCCAACCTATTATTCAAGCTACAAGCATCTTAAGATACGGTGAAAAATAAAAGGCAAAGCATAGATGAAAGAAAGTATCTGCAAAACACATATCTGATCAAGAATTTGCTTTCAGAAAACATAAAGAACTCCTAAACTATATAAGAAGACAAATGACTGATAAAAAGTGGGCAAAAGATTTGGAGACTTTAGTTATATGAATGGCAAATTATGAGCAGTTTGTTGTATGCCAAATTATACCTCTATAATAAATATGAGCAGTTTGTTGTATGCCAAATTATACCTCTATAAAGTTGTTTAAAGGAAAAAGAATGACAACACCAAGTAGTGGTGAGGATATGCAACAAATGGAATTTCACACATTGCCAATGGGAATGAAAAATGGTTCAGCCACCTTGGAAAATAGTTTGGCAATTTCTTTAAAAGTTAAACATACATTTACCAAAGACTCAGCAAGTCCACTCCTAAGCATTTACTACTCAAAAGAAATGAAAACACATGTCTGAACAAAGACTTAACTCAAATGTTCATAAAAGTTGTATTCATACTGGCCAAAAACTGGAAAAAAGCCAAATGTCCATCAATCAGTGAATGGATAAAGAAATGGTGGTAATAGCATACAATGGAATAATCTTCAGCCATAAGAAAGAACTAACTACAGTTATATGTAATAACATGGATAAATTTCCAAAGCATTATGCCAAGTATGAGACGCTAGACACAAAAGAATATATACTGGATGATTCCACTTATATGAAATTCTAGAAGAGGCAAAACTATAGTGATAAAAAAAGATCAGTGGTTACCAAGGCCATGACTGCAAGGGAACATGAGGAAATTTGGGGGTGGAGAGGACAGCAATAGTGATGTTTTATATCACGATTGTAGTGGGTGGTTACACAACTGTATACATGTGTCAAAACTCAAAACTGAATAATTAAAACTGGTGAATTTTATTGTATGTAAATAATACCTCAATAAAGCTAATTTTTAAAAAGACTGGAAGGAAAAACATTTTAAATTTATGATAATCACAGTTATCATTTATTGAGTCCTTATTATATGTCAGGTAACTATACCATGAACTTTACATGCATTATTCCATTGAATCCTCTCAGTAAGTCATTCATTGAATCATTCTACAAAGAGTAACTGAGTACTTACATGTGAGGCACTGTTCTGGGAATATAGTAAGTAAAGGAAACTGTAAAAAGTCTCTGTGCTCGTGGAGTTTACATTCAGAGGAGAGTAATAATCCTACAATGCAAGTACTATCATTACCTGCATTTTGCAGAAGAGCAAACAGGTTCAGAGGTTAAATACTTTGCCCAAGAGCCCAAGGTAGTACTTGGAAGAGCTGGAATTCAAACTCTAGTTCAGGATTTATTTCTCAGCCTCAGCACTATTGACATTTTTGAGCTAGATAATTCTTAGATTAGGAAGTAGTCCTGTGCATTGCAGGATGTTTTAGCAGCATTCCTGGCCTCTACCCACTAGATGTCCCAAGTTATAACAACCCAAAATGTCTCCAGAAATTGTCAAATGTCCTTTAGGTGGCAAAAACCTTCCCTAGTCTGACACCATGGGCTCAAGCTCCTGAAACACCTTTCTTTCCACTCTTGGTACTGCCCTAGTTCAGCTCACCCAAGACCTCACTATTAGTCAATCTACAACCAGGCTCTCATCTTTGTCATTTCAATAGTCACACTACCACAAAATTAACCATCTAAACCTGTAGGTCCTAAGTGAACAGCTGTTGAAACTGTCCTCCCTATCAGTATGCAGAGTTACTATAAACCATTTGTATATACTGTGTAAACCTTTGTATATATACAAAGCCATTACACTGTCTCATATTTCAATGTCTGTCTTCTCCACTAATACATGACATTTGTCCCAGCAAGGGCCATATCTCACTCATGTCTATCCCCGTAGAAACCAGAACTAGAAAGCATTCAAATGTTTCTTACACAAATTACATATGCCAACAAAATGCCTGGATCCCTTTGCTTTAAATACATAATCAAAAAAAAAAAAAAAAAAAAGAACAGTCTCAAATCTTACTGTAAAGCTTTAAGGCATGTGAGTACTATCCAAACAAATGGGTCTTGTTCCTAATAGAACCAGAAAGGACTCCCTAACTCTAACTCATAACCCAAACTTTATTAACAGACATACTGGACTCTTCAGAATTTTCCAAAACCACACAGAGATCAAGTTTCCTAGTCTTGAAACTCTTTTCGGTCCAGTACAGTTATCAGGGGCATAAAATAGTATCATATAACTTTGGACCACCAAAGCCCCACTCTACCCTCTTACCACCAATTCACTTATTGGTTCACTAGCTTTACTGAGCTCCCCTCAGTACAAAGATGAACTGAGACAAAGAAACAATAACAGCATGGCATGAGGTTTTATTGAGGGGAAAAGATACAAAGAAATAACAGTACAGGTCCCGGGTGGTGGCTCAGGCTTATAACCCTAGCACTCTGGGAGGCCGAGGTGGGCAGATCGCTCGAGGTCAGTTCAAAACCAGCCTGAGCAAGAGCAAGACCCCATCTCTACTATAAATACAGAAATTAATTGGCCAACAAATATATATAGAAAAAATTAGCCAGGCATGGTGGCGCATGCCTGTAATCCCAGCTACTGGGGAGGCTGAGGCAGTAGGATCGCTTGAGCCCAGGAGTTTGATGTTGCTGTGAGCTAGGCTAACGCCATGGCACTCACTGTAGCCTGGGCAACAAAGCGAGACTCTGTCTTGAAAAAAAAAAAAAGAAAGAAATGTACAGTACAGCATGAGGTTCTTTTCTTAAACTTAGTTCTTCTTAAACTGTCTCACAGTTTCATCTGCACTAGGAATGCTCTCAAAAGATAACTCAGCCGCTAATTGATGTCTATCAAAAAAAAAATGACCTAGCCATCAACTATCCTAAAATAAAAATCATACTTTTGGCAACTGTTTTCTAAAATGTGATAGGATATATAATAGTCAACGACTCTACACAGCAGGCCAACTCAACTGGATACTTAAGGCTACATGTAGCAATTTAATTTATCTTGAAGTGTTTACCAGGAAGTTGTATCACTTGACATTGAGAATTTCTATGGCCACAGTATGAAATTGATAATAATAGCTATTTTTTTTAAATGTCTGGCCACAGTCATTACATCCTTGTTCTATAATCCATCTTTAGGCTTTTAACTGGCCATTCTGGTTTTCCGTTTTTAGACCAATCCTAGAACTGTTTTCTGAGGAAAATCTTGGTCATGACCATAGCACCTTAAAAAATGTATGCTGGCTGTCCATTCAGGTCAAAATCCTGACATGATCAGGATCTGACCCAAATCAAATGTGCAGAATATGTGCCATCAATTATTCTTGACTGAGAATGTAAGCTTAAACTCACTGCTACCTGATGGTAACCAAAGCTTGGTTACAAAGAAATAACATTCATGAAGAATTGTTTAAGGACTCGTTCACTCAATAATTCAATAAACTGTTCTCTAAGTGCCAGGCATTATTGTAGGTGCTAGGGATAAGCAGTGAACAAAATATGCACAGTCCCTGAAGCTCACATATTTCTCTGTATCTCTGAATCAAGCCAAACCATCAATTCAGTGTACATGTAAACCACATTGCTTTGGCCCTTTGGCGACTATTCACTGGCAATATCTCAACTTGGAGTAAGAAGCAATCTTAAAAAAACCTGCAACATATGTCTGATTTTATGGACACCATGAATGTGGGAATTGAACTTTATTTTCTTCTTTGCTTTGATCCAGGAAACTCAGAGGTAGATATATAGAACCAACTTTCAGTAACCATGCAGGATTTTTTGGCCTGTGTACTAACTTTGCCACTGGTTTGATTTTATTCTTCTTCTCTCGTTTCTTCTTTGCCCTAATTTATTTATTTTTAATCCCCTAGACTGTATGTATACATTTTGAAAAGAGGTGGGAAATAAAAGGTATTTGATGGGTGCTTTTTAACTTAGCATGTATTGTGTGCTTTCTATGTGTCAGGCACTATTACAGACAGTTTACAATCCTAGAGAGGTTAAACTATTATTATTTCTATTATATAAATGAAGAAACTAAGACTCAGAGAGGTTTATTAACTTGTATATGATCTCACGATTTATACGACTGACAGAGCTGGATTCAAATTCAGCCTAAACCATTTCACACAAGTGTATGTACAGGCTATGATGGAAGCAAATAAGGTAGAGCAGAGGAAGGAGAAGGAAGGCTGGGGAAAACCCTCCCTGAGGATGTAATGTTTGATCAAAGTCTTAAAAGAAGGAGCTTGTCAAGCAGCAAGGAGAAAGTATTTCAGAGAGAAAGAGAAATAATATATAAAAACTCAAAGCAAAGAAGAAACATAAGCTCTGGGAATGGTAAACAGAATACAGAGTTATATTCAGTTACATTAACACACCTTGGAAGATTCACCAGGAAGTTAAATCATTTAAAAATTAGACATTTAATAGGTCCATTATTGAGAATTTCTGTGGCCAAAGTATTAACTTGTGGCTGGAAAGGCAGATAGAAGTAAAATAATGGTAATTTTTAACATATGATTAGGCTAAAAAATCTGAAAGATGTTCCATAAGCAATGGGGAATCACAGAAGGATCCTAAGCATAAGAATGACAAGATCGACTTATACCATATGGGGGATGAATTATAGATTCTAGGCAAGGAAACCAGTCAGGAGGCTACTATGAGGGTTAGGGTAATGAGAGTTAGGCCAGAGCCATCCAAAAGAAATATAATACAAACCATGTATGTAACTTTTGATTTGCTAGTAGCCACATGAGAAAAAATAAAAAGAAGTAAAAATAATTTTAGTAGTTTTATTTACTCCAATATACCTAAAATATTGTTTCACTCTGTAATCAATATGAAAAATTATTAAGGAGAAATTTTATTCAATTTTTGTACTAATGTGAAGTCTAGTATGTATTTTATACTTACCTCATTTCAGATAACAAATTTTCATGGGAAATATTTGATATATATTTAGATTTCATAAAATGTACAGATGAAAATACAGATGCACAAACTCAACTTGTTCAAAATATACTTAAACATTTTCCAATAAGTGATCAAGTAGTAGTCTGTAAAGTTAAATTATAATTAAATAAAATTAAAACTTCAGTTCCTCAGTCATGCTAGACACATTTTGAGTGCTCAACAGCCACATGAAGCTACTGAACTGGACAGTACAGGCCTAAAGAGTGACAAGGGCGCTTGGTTGACACTTCCACCATCAGCATTTCATATCTACCTACTGTTGAGGTTTTCTGTGTATTAACAGAGATACCTTGCCAGGTATGAACTATGAAAGTAGTCCCAAGCGTACTGTAGCTTACTTTCTTTAGGCTGATGCCAACACCTGTGAAAAAGGAATCTTCTAGTGACTACACAGAATCATTATGTAGTACCTGACACATGGAATGAAGTAAAAAAATGTTTGTGGAATGAATATATCCTCTTCTTCACTACTCAAGGAATAATTCACTTCTTTGTGGACTACTTAAACCCTTTGTTTTTATATTCCTAAAGGTTAACCATTTCAGTTTATTAGACTCTATGTATAATGAAAAAGATAAAGCAGTAAGAAAACATTTTGAATTGAATATGTATTCAAGGCATGACAGTATAATGATTAAGCTCTGGAGTCAGACTGTCTGGATTCAAAACCTGGTTCTATCATTTGTTAGATGTGTTTTCTTGAGTAAATACTTGGCCTCTCTGTGCCCCAGTTCCGTCTTCTGCAAAACTGCGATGACACTACATACTCTCTTGGGGTGCTTTGAGGATTGCAGGTAATACACATAGAGCACTTGCACGCAGTACCTGGCACATAACAGATGTTCAACAAAGATAAGCTTTGCACAGAAATGACAGAAAAGTTGAAATTATAGCTGAAGTAAAAAACCAGGATTTTCCAATTATCCATGTCTCCCACATTATCTTAGATACCAAAAAAAGACTGTATAGGTAGTAACTTGAAGTCCTCAAAAGAAAAATCTCGCACGTCGTTATATCCATTTAAAAAGGGGATAAATAAGAAGCTTCATTTGCAGACAGTGTAGAGTTGTGCAGCAGAGCACAAGTGCAGAGAAGCAAAGAGAAAAACACCAAGCAAAATAGGAAGGCATCTGCCTTACCTGCTTTTCCGTTTTCGAGGTGGTTTCTCCACTGTGCCAGTCAGTCTACAGACCAAACAAATGAGACGGTAACCAAAAGTAGCACACAGCAACACATCGCTGAGCCCCACCGTGCCAGTCAAGAAATAAATGCACCACCTTCAAGGACCACAGGCTCGCCAAGCCCAAATCCGACCTTACGAATGCCTGAAGCCCCGTGTCCCCCACGTAGCCAGACCAAACAGTCCTGGGACTGGCCGTTCCCCTACTGCCCAAACCTGCTCTGCCTCCTGCCCCTCGCCCGATCCTCAGCCCGTTTGCCACAGCCCGGCTCCCCCAAACCGCCCACCTCCACCTACTCATTGTCTGCTTCAGCACCCCACGAGCCCCGCCAGCCCCCCTCTACCGTGCCCGCCCGGCCCGCCGAGCTCGGCCCCCGCGAGCCGCGCCCCTCCGGGCCCGCGACCCCGCATTCCAGGGCCCTCCGCGGGGCGCGAGCCCTGCCTCCCCGGCCCGCGCCCCCAGCCTCGCGCCGCGGCGCCCCAGTCCTCACACGCCCCTCGCGCCCGGCCTGGAGGGTGCGCTCGCCGCCCGCCTGCGCCCCCGCCTCCGGGCGCCCCCGGCCCCGCAGCCCGCGCCCGCCCTCCTGCCTCGGCGCCCCGGACGCTCGCGGCCCCCGCCGCTGCCCCTGGGCCCGCGCCGTCCCGACCCCGGCCTGGCGCAGCCCCGCCCCACCTGGGGGCCAGGCGACTCCGCGGCTGCTGGGGCTGCCGGGCTCCTCTGACCATCGGCTCCGGCTCCGCCGCGGGAGCTGCTCCGGCGGCCGCAGGGCTCGCTCGGGAAGCCGGGGCGGCGCAGGCTGGAGTAGGCGGAGAGGCGGGCGGAGGGCCTCGCGCCTCTGCCAGGCCGCCGCGGGGCCCGCCTCCTCCGCGCCGCTCTTCGGCTCCTATTGGCTGGGGCCGCAGCGTGGTCGGAAGCCCGGCAGCCGACTGGACGCTCGGGCTGTCACACCCCGCGCTGCCCACCCGGAGGTTTGGTTGAGACTGCAGGTGGCGGCGGGGGCGCCTTCGAGAATGCTGGCAGGGCCGGGGGGGACCTCAGCGCCACCGTGCGCCGGAAAGCGGGAACTGCATCTCTGGCGCCAGACACCTGCCCGCAGGTTCTCCTGGCTCTGCGACCTGCATCCCACACACCTGCTGGGGCCCCCCACTGCTGCACCGCGCCAGGACCCAAGGCCAAGCACTGCAATTTCCCAAATTCCTCTGACAGGTGCGACAGTGAGGCGACTCTCACCAACGAGATTCCTTTTAAACCCTCTCAAATGCGCAGTCCCCGTCTCTACATCTTGCTGAAATTATCTCACAGCTTACAGCTACGCCTCAGAGAGGATCCAGCCAGAAAACTGTAAGAATCCACCAAAATAAAGCACGGTTTGGATGCTCAATCCTCTGCAGGAAAGATCACAAGCTTGAGTGCAGGCTTTTTAAAAAGCAAGAGTTTTTTTTAATTGCCATGAAAGAAAAATCAACACTGCAAACAGAACCAATGCCATACGAAAAGCAACGTGTTCCATTTTGAAAAGCGTAAACGGAATTGATCCCTCAGTGTGCACTAACCACCCCGTGCTACTGCGATAATTGTAAGTTCTGCATCAGTTAATCAATTTTAAAATTTTACTGCATTTCTTGACAGACCTAAGCGTGCGAAACTACCAGCACATAAGCACAAGAAATATTAGTTACCTTCCATCTTCTATTTTAACAAATCTATCCCTGAAAATACGGCACAGTTCACTAACATAAATAAAATTCTTTAAGATGGGAAGGCCTCTCTAAGTCTATATTCCTGTGTACAATTTTGGCTTGGCAGATCCTTAGCATCTGTTGGAAGGAGGCATAAAACTTTCTCTTAAGCCACTCCTGGTTTATTAGAACACGTTTTTATGCATCAGTAATGTGACAGCCTAGAGTAGTATACTGCAACATTGGGGTGGAAAAAAAATCTCTGTTCTCCACAAATGGCAAAAATTAGGATACTACAGTTTTTCACAAAACCAAATGTATTTGGTATAAAGGGTTGTCCTTTCTTCTGAGATGGTTCCTTTTTTCTTTCTTCCTTTTTTGAGACACTCTGTTCCCTGGGTGAGAGTGCAGTAGCATCATCACAGCTCACTTCAACCTCAAACTTCTGGGCTCAAGCTATCCTCCTGCCTCAGTCTCCCAAGTAGCTGGGACAACAGGCCCACGCCATCATGCCCAGCTATTTTTTCTATTTTTTGTAGAGACAGGGGTCTTGCTATGTTGCTCAGGCTGCTCTGAAACTCCTGGCTTCCATTGATTCTTTCTTGGCCTCCCAAAATGCTAGAATTACAGGCATGAGCCACCATGCCTCGCCCGTTCTTTTTACATCTTTGATGTTAAAATGACTTTCCTTTGATAATAGTGATGGCAGATTGTAGTGGAATTTTATCTGAGACACAGTTGCCGGGGCTAGAGTGCAATGGTGTCATCATAGTTCACTGCAACCTCAAACTCCTGGGCTCAAGTGATCCTCCTGCCTCAGCCTCCCAAGTAGGTGCAGGTATGTGCCACCACACCTGGTTAGTTTTTCTATTTTTCAGTAGAGACAGGGTCTTGCTCTTGCTCAGGCTGGTCTCAAACTCCTGACCTCAAGTGACCCTCCCACTTCAGCCTCCCAAAGTGCTAGTGTAGTGGGATTTTTTTCCTTTTTCCTTTGACAAGGAAAAATTGTCAAACCTGTTGGTCCCCCAAATTAACCACAAATAGCCCCAATTCCATCCAACAGTATCCACCCATATTATCAAGCCAGAAAAAAGAAAGACTTCAGAATAATTTACATCAGACAAGTGGAGGATGGGGAGTAAGAGGAGTCCTGGAGGGGAGGACCAACTCCTTAAGAAAGTAATCTCGAAATAACACTCAATACATTTCTTAAAGTATTGATTAAAAACCTCTGTCTGCTTTTCGGCATCTTCCATAATTGGCCAATCCTCACTGGTATGTGGTAAATATTGTCCATAGAACTGCAGCTATTCATTTCTTATGCCTTCTCAAGAAGTACACTCAAGTCTTTGCATTGTATCCAAATTCTAGCAATCTTTGCTTCTGTGTTTTTATTCTGCAAGACATGCACTTCCTATCATTCCAGTCCACATTTAATTCACACTTCCTCTTTTTTCTTCCCGAATTACTCCATCCTACATCAAACATTTCCTTCTCCTAATTTGTTGTGCTTACAAAAGCTAAAAACTGTGTTAGCAATTACACATTGCCTTGGATTATCCTTACTCCCCAACTACACTGAATTTGGGTAAGTGGTGTATGAATGAGTCCTCAATAAATGGCATCTTTGGGCCAGATACTGGGCGCTCTATGTGTGCTATTTTTAATACTGACATCAACCCTGTATGATATGCTCTTTTTTTAGACTAGAAATTTAAGATTCAGAAAATCCAATTTGTTCAGGGGCACACAGCTACAATAACCAATACTGCTTAAAATAAAGGGCTTAAGATGTACTCTGGTGTGCCCTATGGGGGATCAAGTTCCAGCTTTCCTGCGCAACCTTGAGCAAGTTACCTATCCTCTCTAAGCCTATCTATTCATCTGGGGGGAAAAGAGGTGGTGATGGTGGTAATATAGTCATAAACACATAGTAAGGATACCACAAAGTAGGGCATGTATGCATTTACCTATTTGTGCTTAATACAGGTTAGCTGCTATTACTGGATGTAAGAGCTGGGGTTTTTACCTAGATCTGACCTCAAAGCCTATATTCTTTCCATTATTCCATCATGTCTCAGTGCAGTCTTTTATATCTCATTCCCATTTATACACAAAATCAGAGTGCTGAGAACCACAGTGGATACCCAGAGATTAAGTGGAACATACTTATATGTAAGTATTTTTGTTGACACACACAAAAAGTTTCTATAAATTTCATGCATTTTAAAATTAAGGAAACATTTGAATTATCTAAGCCAACATAAGCTTACTCTGAGGGCAAGAAAGACAAATATTCACCAACTGATTGACAAGGAAATACAAAATTAACCGGAGGGGAATAAGGAACCAACCTTCCCCACCCATCTAGTGTATTTGTTGACGTCATGCTAGGGGACTTTCCAAATGTTTCTTTTTGGTGTTTTACTACTGTATGTTTCATCAGCATCACTACACACTGTAAATACTCAACTGAAAGAGTTGTGATGATCTTATGGAGCATAGTTTGGGGCACTTGAATCTAGGTTGTAACAATAAACATTACCTTAAGAGAATTGTATCACTTTGCTCAGAGTCAAATACAAAACACTTTTGTTTACCAGTCAAGCAACCAAGTGAAGGAATAAGCATTTTTTAATGTAAATTATGTTATATAAAATGCTAACTTCTTATGAGGATATACTACAGACTATCTATTAGGTAAAATTATTTTTTAACAAACTTCCTATAATCTTTTTATTAATTTACACTGAAGGAATATAGCACATTTCATCCAAAGAACTGAAGGTGCTTTACAAACATCAGCATTTTAAAAACTTTTACATTTAAAAATCTGGATTCTTGCTGTTAAATCTCTTAGACTCTAGATACACAATTTTCTGGAAGCTAACAGAAAGCATTCCTATTTCTGACAATGAAAGAGGCTCAGAAAAGAATCCTGATTTGCTTTCACAATACAGGAATTTTCCAAAACCTGGTGTGGGGCTTACAAAGCAAAAATCTTATTACTCTTGTCTAAGATTACACACAAATCTTAATGCAATGAACAATATTTCAAAAGGAAAACCCAGGGCTTAAGACATCAAAATCTTCCAATAGTTCTAGACATCCAGATGGATTAGGAGCTGATGCAGGTTGCATATGAGATGTACTCTCGATCCAGGCTTTTTAAGATCACACTCAAATGAACACATTTAAAGTTGAAAATTTTCAGGGAAATGCATTAACCTATATATAAAAAGCTAGCCAGGAGTATATCGGCCAAATGAGGAAAGGGAGTAAATGGCATTCAAAGTAGACAGTTCTCACTAGAGCCTAGGACACTTTATTAGAAACCAAGTATATCATAGGCAAATAAAAATAGTTCTTACCCCCATTAATACAACATAAGGGATTTTACATTCAACCTAGACACAGGGAATAACAAATCCTCCTGCCTACAAATCTATGACTTGCAAGAATCTTCCACCACATGATTACTCTATATAGTTGACATAGCCCTTATTTATTAGAGGGATCCAAATATCCTTTTCAGCTCACAAAGTCCAATACATTCACTCTTTCTTCCCTTTACACATCTAATAGTAAAAACTACTTTTTTTCCATGCAAAAAGCCATTATTCAGTTGAAGAGAAATCAGGCAAAACAGAGATGGCAGTTTAGGAATGGACAGAATATTATTGGCACGTGTCCAACTAGTGACAAACAAACGCAGTATACCATGACTTAAAAATAAAAGTCACATTATAGGGATAACGAAAACAACTATATCAACCTAAGCTAAGGAGTGTCAAACAGGAAAGGAGGGCTGAGGATTACTGGTTTTATTGGTACAATTTAAAAGGAGTGCAAAGCAAGCACTTAAATACAATTTATGGTAACAGAAAAAAAAGAAAACTGCAGAGACCTGTTCAAAGACCACACCAAGTTGTCTGCATCATTAATTTCCAGTGTTTCACAATTAGTAAAATACATAGCTACATATCCCTGTAAGATAAAAAATACCTTTCCACCTGAATTATACTGGGGTCAGGACAGTAACACAAAGTTACTGACCCAACATTATTTCAAGTGTGTGCAACAAATGTCTTAGCCACTTCTTCCATATAGCTATACAATTAAAGACTATACGAGGAGCTGGGCGGTTGGGGAAAAAACTCAAATCGAAACAGTATTGTGCTCATTCAATAAAAGAAAACCCTGATGAAAAATTATGTGCCAAGAAGCTTAGACTATAAAGATTTTTATTGCATTTTTAGGTAACCTGGAAGTTCTTATCCTCAAGGGGAAAAGTTGGTTTTCAAAACTACCTGAACAGATGCTAAAGTGCTTTATTAACTGGCTGGTTTCACAAGGATTTCCTGGAATGACAAAAATTAATTATAGTAAAGGGATACCAACTATTTCACAAAACAGTACATTCCAACATCATTTATGACCATAGTCATAAGAGATACTGGAACTCTTATCCTTATTAAATGGACAGTTGTATATCAAGGACTGATCATCACAACCCTTTGGATATTAAAATTAATTACACAAAGCCAAAATATGGTATCACAAACCTTTACAAAAAAGGACAATTTGTTTTTCTACACTTTAAATAATCTGCTTCAGATTACAATTCACAAATACAAGAGTCCTGACTTTTCAACCTTTCCAGTTGTAGTTAAAAATGAACACTTTGTAAAAGGTGAGTGTTACAGCAGGAGAAGAATGATTGCTATTGAAAAGTACATAGATTTTACTTAATGATACTCATGATAGATTGGATGGACCACATTCTACTCAACTGGTATCAAATGAACACATCAGCATTACAATTATTAAATGTTTTTCTATTACTATAGAGGATATAAACCAAAATATTAATATGGCAGTTATGTTCTTTAGGCACAGTTTAGTGATTTTTTAAAAAATAAATATTATTGAATTTCAATTGAAGTTTTAAACTCAATAATCAAAGGGTCAAGAACTCTGATTAAGAAAAAGAAAAAAGCGAATAACTTTAAGCTGACAATGTAAGCTGTTTAAAATTTCTAACACTTAACCTGTCTGGGTTTTATTTAAGATTATTTTATTAAAAAATACAAGGAATCTAAAAAAAGATCAATACAATTATCTTAATGTACAAAGTCATAAGCTGTAGCAGTTTTTAACTAAAATTTAAAAACACAACAAGGAGGGCAGCCCTTTAGACCAATTTATTTTATATCCATTTAAAATATCATCCAACAAAGGACAATGAAGTTTACATCTGGGACAGGTATACATAACTCGAGGCATTTATAGTCCATCATGCCCACTGAATAACAACTTTGCTGCTGAAATTTCTTAAAACTTACCAAACTAAAACAAAAGGCTGAATGATACAAAAGGAGGAGTATTTCGGTCAATTGGCTTTTTAAAAAAAGGAAACACATTCTGTTTCCCCAGACCAGTACATAAGCAAGAGCTACATGCAGCAGTGTGAGTATTAAGACATTTCTCAAGTCTTCTCAAATGAGTCCAAGGTGGGGATGGGATGGGGGAGAAAATTGATAGAAAAACATTGCTATAGACACCATAACAAACAATAAATTTAGATAATTTAAAATTAAAAAAAGAAGGCAAGAGGCAGCATTTCAGCAGCAAAGTGCTCAATAAAAAGTATATTGTAGAGGGTAATACAAGAAAGTTGGGGTAAGAAGAGGGCAGAAAAATGGGTCAGCAGGATGGGCGAAGGCCTCAAAGGAAATACGGCGTTGTTGTTCTGGGAGGAATAACACGTTCTGAATCTGGAACTGCCCGGAATAACTTTGGTTCTCTTGTATTTACATCTTTGAAGACCATGATCGAAGCAATATTTCCACAACGATAGCAGTAATTAGGAGCAGACCATACTGTCACCAGCTTCTCATCAAACATAAATTTATAGCCTTCATGCACTAGTTGATGTGCTCTGCAGATGAGTTTTAAATTGTTGATATGAACAAACTGCAATTTAGAAAGGCTTTGTAAGTATTCAGTAAATTTTTTAAAAATCAGCCTACATATATAAGAAAATAATCATTTAAAGTATCATATCCTGTTAGTACTGAAGTTCTCATGATTATCGAACCCACTCTATAATTATCCACAATAATTTTTAAAAGTTTAGGCAAACAGAGCCACTTTGGCCTGAGTCAACTGTAGAGGTGTAGAAATTATATAGCCACATGATTAGTTAGAAATTTCTGAAATACAGTGTTCTATAGGTACTATCAGATATGAAACAAAGTTTTGTTTTTTATGTTTAATAATAAAGATACTGCTATCGGTATCTATCACTGAGGATTTAGTATGTGCAGTTCTTGCAATGATTCTGAAAGAGATTTATCATCCTTCTTTTGCAACTTAAGGAAACAAAGGCTCAGACTGCAGAAGTAACTTACCTAAGTTAAGTAGCACCGATGGGATCAGAACCCGGTTCTCTGACTCCATTATGCCACAGCACCTCCCAAAATAAGGTTATCTGTGTGTGTGTGTTTGTGTTTAACTGAAAATAGTTAAACTTCCAAAAAATTGCCTATCTTGCTCTTGCTACCTTGTTACTTAACTATAGTATTTTAAAGGAAAGAACATATCTTTTATACATATTACCAAGTAGATGCTGGGGTAGGTGCCTGTACTACGTGATCTCATTTAACTATTAAGGAAAGACACATATGAACAACTAAACTAGAAATCTGATATCCATAGCCACAATAGTTTGAGTAAACTAGACTACAAATTTGTTATCTAGGGCCACCATAGTTCTTTATGCAGCCCATTAGCAGCCAACAAACATACTTTTCCAAAAATGTTAGCTTTACCTCATTTGTGACCTTTGCTCCAAAAAGCCAACCTGCTCCTCGGGGACTTATAGCCCAAGTATCCACATCTTCAGGATCTGACCAAACCAGGTCACAAAATGCTCCTTTATGAGGAATTTCCTGATTCCGTTCAATGGTTCGAATTTGATCCAGTGTTTTGATATCAGGAGATAAACCACCATGAACACATAAAATCTGCTCATCTATTAACTAGAAAAAAAGGATAATAAAGAACATATAACTCAATCATATCTACATTCATCAATGAATGCTAAAGATATGAATATATTTGAGATGACAATTAAAGAGTTATTGGCAAGAAAATATCTGAGGTTTTAAAAATCTAAACTTACAGCTGCTACTGTGAGCATGTCAAAAACTTTGGTACAGTATCTCCAGGCATTAGCATTTCCATATTTGGTTTGGCACTCATCTATGAAACAAATAGAAGAGTTCTCATTAATGAAGTTCTGAATATGCTGATAAATAAATAAACAATATACCCAATACTACAGAAGCCTTCAACAGAAATTTAGCTTAAACTAGGATGGCAAGTTATGATACATATTTAGTCCTGGTAGGAACAAAAAGAACTAGTATTTAACTATATATAATCCTACATCAATTAAAATATCATTGTTGTACAAACATAATAGTGTACTTACACAAAGAAAGATGGTACAGCCTACTACACATCTAAGCTATATGGTATAGGCTATTGCTCCTAGGCTACAAACCTATACAGCACAGTACAATACTCAATAGTGCAAGGTAATAGCAACACAATGGTAAGTATTTGTACAAAAGGAATTTTTCAGCTCCTTTATAATATTATGGGACCACCATTGTATATGTAGTTCATTACTGACCATTATGTGGTACACAACTGTGTATTCTAAGGATGTGGTCCTGCTTTTCATTCCAGGAATGGCCCTAAGAAGCAGCTGGAAGTACTGGCCAAAATGCTGTATCAGGAAAGAGCTAAACAGAAATTACTATTTCTATTACTGCAAACGCTATTGGCAGTTATGTTAATACTAGGCAATTAAACAGATTAATTTATTTAATGAGACTACCATATTCCAGCAGAATAATCAAATTAAACAAATTAGAGGACCCTTAATTATAGGATGAGTAATTCCTATCTCAACATTTCTCAGGCCAAAGTTGTCTCTTCTGAGATTTTCTATAAATTGTGCAACTAAATAAATACTTGAATTTGAACAGGCACAACCATAGTCATCACTGAAGAAAACTGCCAATCAGGTTCTTTTTTTTTTATTGAGACAGAGTCTCGCTTTGTTGCCCAGGCTAGAGTGAGTGCCATGGCATCAGCCTAGCTCACAGCAACCTCAAATTCCTGGACTCAAGCAATCCTACTGCCTCAGCCTCCCGAGTAGCCGGAACTACAGGCATGTGCCACCAAGCCCAGCTGATTTTTTCTATATATATTAGGTGGCCAATTAATTTCTTTCTATTTATAGTAGAGAAGGGGGTCTCGCTCTTGCTCAGGCTGGTTTTGAACTCCTGACCTTGAGCAATCCACCCACCTCAGCCTGCCAATCAGGTTCTTACATACTCCTAGTTGAACACTGTGCTGTCTATACAGTTAACAGAGTATACATCTCTTTTTTCAGTTAACACAATGGAAGTCCTGCTCTTTGGCTTCTTCCTTAATTTTGAAAAAAAAAAAAAAATACCACTATTGCCTTAAGTGCAGCTGAAAATAACATAAGAAAGAAGATTGTGGGTTAATGGTCAATCCTCATGATTTTCTAAATTATACCTCTACACAATCAAGATCCTTACGTAAACTTGCCATGAGAAAGCTCTAATATTGAGCTCAGTTTGCAGGCAGGAATCTTGTATTTTTAATCTTCACATAGGCAATGCACTTGGCTCGGTAATAAATGCCCAATATATGTTTATCAGTGTGAACTGAAGGCCCAATATAATTAACAGCCATATATGGACATTTTTATTACTTTAAAATCAATGTTAAGGCCTATGATAACTAAAATTATCTCCTTCCTAGGGAGCTGTTGGGCTTCCTTTTATTAAACATAACCATAATATCCACTAGATGAACACAGCTTTGGGAACAAGAAAAGTCAATACTAAACTCTGTGCTGTTATAATTTTCCTCTATCAAGGCATATTGATCAAATGTTCCTCTGTCCTCTCCCTTTTTTGCCATTCTGACCTACACTGATGAATGTTCAGCACATTTGGGGATATAAGTATATATATAAAACATTAGTCTTATATAATATTATATATATTATAATAGGATTATATTTATATATAATTATATAATTATATATAATATATAATATTATATATGTAGCATTAGTCAATATATCTATACATTATATATATAACATTAGTCTTGGTATTGTTTTTACTGAGCTAACACCACAGTATGTCATCCAAGATGTTGATTATTTTGCAAAGAAATCAAAAACATTTATTTCAAATGATACTTTGTGAATGAAAATCAGAAGTAACTTGTAGAAAGGACACAAATATTAATCCTCTAACTTTATAATTATTGATGAGAAATACATAGAATCAATTATCAATATTTCTCTATTTAATAATTGATAATGGCAAACATATTGCAGAGTAAGAGGGTTCAACCTATATTTACAATGACAGAAGATGATTCAAAATATAAAATATAAAACCAAATAGTTCTGGAATTAACATTCCCAAATCTCTCGATATCTGCCTTAATTGTGCTCAAGGAAAATTCAAATTCATAATCTCAACAGTCCTATTGTCTATCTGCATCAAAGAACTTCCTAATAAGCTTATTTTTTTTAACTTTCAATCAAATAAAAGTTTTATGGAAATAGCTATTTTTCCTTTTTATGACTGAGTTCTGCTTCTGACCACTGAGGTCCTAGCATTCTCTCCAGTGAGCACACATAGATATATTTAAAAGGATGTGTATAACAGGAGCTTAAGAACAATTCTAATGTCCAATGATAAGGGACTAGTTAAATCAATTATGGTTCATCCAAATGATATGATGCAGCCATAAAAATAACATTAATGAAGTGAAAATGCTGGTTACAACATACCCGTAAGTAAAAAAAAAAAAACAGTTATGATCCCATTTTAGTGTGTACATGTATGTTTGTGCATATATAAACACATACACAAAATAGATTCGAATGGGCTCTCTTGACTCTGCAGAACATTGTCCTTCAGCAGATTCTAGGGTCCCACCCAAAAAGATTTTGATTAGCGGGTCTGCAGTGGGCCCACCAATCAAAATTTTTTTTGTTTCTTTTGAGACAGAGTCTCAGTCTGTTACCAGGCTAGAGTGCAGTGGTATCATTACAGAACACTGCAACCTCAAATTCCTAGGCTCAACGGACCTCAGCATCCCAAGTACCAGGGACTACAGGCCTGTATCACCATGCCTGGCTAATTTTTCTATTTTTTTGTAGAGACAGGGTCTTGCTCTTACTCAGGCTAGACTCAAACTACTAGCCTCAAGCAATCCTCTTGCCTCAGCCTCTCAGAGTGCTAGGATTACAGGCATGAGCAACTATACTCAGGCACCAATCGATGTTTTTAACAAGCACCCAGGTGATTCCAAGGAGGTAAACTGAGGACTACACCTTGAGGCTCAGATCTAGAAAGATGTACACCAAAAAGTTAACAGTGGTCTTCTCTCCAGGTTTATATTTTCAATTGACTGGGAGGAGTTAAGGAGTGAGAAAGTAGAGAAAAAACATACATAAAGCACATGTATGAGTTGTGTGGCTTTGTTTCTAAGGAAGAAGGTAAAAAAATAATAATAATATTCAGAATCAGAGAAATAGACTTTCTTACCATAAAATCCATACACCTGTGTTATCTGTCTACTCTCATGATTTCCTCGTAAAAGTGTAATACGATCAGGCCATTTAGCCTTTAATGCAAGAAGGTAAGTGAAGGTCTCCAAACTATAGTAACCTCTGTCTACAAAATCACCCTGTAAAGTAAAAGTTCACAGTTACAAATGACACAATAGCCACAATATTCTTTTAAAATTTCATCAAACTGAAAAAACTTCAAAGACACAGCACAAAATAACTCCAATGAAGAATTACACATTGAATTATCTGGAGATTAGACTTTAACAACAACAAAGAAATAGAATAAACTGTTTCTACTAAACTGATTCATGATTCAAGAAACATCTACAAGAATCTACTCTGCAATTCTCTCAAGGATTTTCCCTGTAAAACCATTTTTTCAATTGTCTATTACTTATATTAGTAGATATTAGTAAAAGGTCATGTGTGAACCAAAAATTTTTAAATTAATTTAAAATATTTTTTAATTCTTTTTTTTTTTTAAGAGACAGGGTCTTGCTATGTTCAAGCTGGCCTTGAACTCCTGGCCTCAAGTGATGCTCTGGCCTCAGCCTCCTGCGTAGCTGTGACTACAGACACATGTTACTTACTGTACCTGGCTAAAATAATTTTAAATTTTTTTTTTTTTTTTTTTTTGAGACAGAGTCTCACTTTATTGCCCAGGCTAGAGTGAGTGCCATGGCGTCAGCCTAGCTCACAGCAACCTCAAACTCCTGGGCTCAAGCAATCCTGCTGCCTCAGCCTCCCAAGTAGCTGGGACTACAGGCATGTGCCACCATGCCCGGCTAATTTTTTCTATATATTAGTTGGCCAATTAATTTCTTTCTATTTATAGCAGAGATGGGGTCTCGCTCTTGCTCAGGCTGGTCTCGAACTCCTGAGCTCAAACGATCCGCCCACCTCAGCCTCCCAGAGAGCTAGGATTACAGGCTTGAGCCACCGCGCCTGGCCAAATAATTTTAAATTTTAAAAAGCATTTTAATACTATCAGAAGAGCTGCCTACTTGAAGAAAACAGTTTTTGTGTAAAAGCAAATATCATAATTAAAACAGCATGCTAGGTTTAGCTTTGCATTTAACAACTGCATATGATGATGTACTATTTACACTTCTCATTAGTGTCTGACTGGGCCAATATTACACCAATGGGAAAACAGCTAAAAGAATAGCAAAGTGACCCAGAAACTTTCAGAAGGAAGGCTAATAATAAAAGGGTTCAGAAAAGGTTCAACAGTAATGCTACATTCCAAAAGAAAAGTAAGGAAATCTCTACCTTAACAGCAAATTCATCCTTTCATAGGTTAATAAGAGATGGAAATGAATGCTCAAAAAGTTTGATAAAATAACTATTAATTGAAAATTTATGCCTTAAACCATTGGTTCTGGGATATTTTTCTACCCAAGCACTACTGATACCTATAACCCAGTCCTATCTGTATAGTAGTTTACTAAAGCTGGTTAACTAGAGGACATAGCAAAATGTAGAAAAGTACAGAATCACGTTTTCATATATTTAAATAATAATTGTAACATGGCAATGAATTATTATGCAATTTATATTTAATAAGTCATATCCTTTCAATTTTAAATAAGCATTTGCTATAACTGGTGTTTACATACCATAAATATGTAGTTTGTGTCAGGAACCTGACCTCCAGTTCTGAATAGTTCACAGAGATCATAAAACTATAAAAGAAAGGCAATATATGCTGATTACAAATTCCTGTTAAGGAGTAAAATAATAAAACTAAAAAATGTGTAAAGAAGCAATTAATTAAGATGACTCCAGATATTTACATTTATAAGTAGAAATAAAGTATAAGAAAATTGCCATGCACACAGTTCCCAAGTCTACAAAAAGCACTAAATAAAGCTCACAGTTATCATGTCATTCCTAGATCACCAATGTTATAGGCCTCCCTCTTCATTTTATTTCATACATCTCTCCATCTATCTCTTGAGAATTTTGAAATTATTTATGTTATTTAACTTCTCAATAGGGTCACCTAACATGCCCACCCATATTTAGCATCTATTTTTATGAGACAAAAGACAATGATACAAGTGGGTAAGCAGTTTTTTTCAGGCCGGGTGCGGTGGCTCACGCCAGTAATCCTAGCACTCTGGGAGGCCAAGGCGGGAGGATTGCTTGAGCTCGGGAGTTCTAGACCAGCCTGAGCAAGAGCGAGACTCCATCTCTACTATAAATACAAAGAAATTAGCCAAACAACTAAAAATAGAAAAAAATTAGCCAGGCATGGTGGCACATGCCTGTGGTCCCAGCTACTGGGGAGGCTGAGGCAGGAGGATCACTTGAGCCCAGGAGTTTGAGGTTGCTGTGGGCTAGGCTGACACCACGGGACTCTAGCCCAGGCAACAGAGTGAGACTCTGTCTCAATTTAAAAAAAAAAAAAGAAGAAGATTTTTTCAAAAATGAACTGATATGACACTTCGCAGTGTCATGCAGAACAGATCTTCCTACAATCTACAGCTGGCAATATGTACCCTCAGGCTCTAGTCATGGAGTGTCTTCTCAATAATCATTAAAAAAAGAATTGTATTTTTTTCTTTTTTTTTTTGAGACAGGGTCTTACTCTGTCATGGGCTACAATGCAACGGCATCATCATAGTTGACTGCAACCTCGAAGTCCTGGGCTCAAGCAATCTTCCTGTCTTAGCCTCCCAAGTAGCTGGGACTACATGTGCACATACCATGCTCAGCTAATTTTTTCTATTTTTTGTAGGGAGGGGGTCTCACTCTTGCTCAGGCTGGTTTCAAACTCCTGACCTCAAGCAAACCTCCCACCTCGGCCTCCCAGAGTGTTAGGATTACAGGTGTGAGCCACTGCACCTGGCCAAATAATTATATATGTCATCATATTCTATTTGACTGAAATGTGCTATTTGACAAATTGTGCATTTGATAAAATTCAGTCAACTAGATTATCCTAGCCCTAATTTCTAATAAAACTTTAGTTTTTCTGAAAAAAGGATTTTGGATTTAGGGAATGGATGTAATACACTGTACCAACTACAACTAATAATTTTTAACACATTTACCTGTTATACTTGAAAATAAAATTATCTTTTTTTAGAGAGAGACAGGGTCTTGGTCTGCTGCCCATACTATAGTACAGAAGTGTGATCATAGCTCACCGCAGCCTCAAACTCCTGGGCTCAAGTGATTCTCCAACCTTAGCCTCCTGACTCCTGAGTAGCTGGGACTACAGGCACAAGCTACCACCTAGCTTATTTTTTAATTTTTTGTAGAGATGGGGGTCTTGCCACAGTGCCCAGTCTGTTCTCCAATTCCTAGACTCAAGCAATCCTCCTACCTTGCCCTCCCAAAGTGTAAAATTACCATTTAAACTCTAACACTTAAAGAGTACAAGAATCTTAATCACAATGAACAAAACTGAAATTTAAATGTTAACTACTGAAAGAAATAAAGTACTTGCCTGGCTCACAGCAACCTCAAACTCCTGGGCTCAAGCAATCCTCCTTCCTCAGCCTCCCAAGTAGCTGGGACTACAGGCATGCACCACCATGCCCAGCTAATTTTTTCTATATATGTTAGTTGGCCAATTAATTTCTTTCTATTTTTATAGTAGAGACGGGGGTCTCGCTCTTGCTCAGGCTGATTCTGAACTCCTGACCTTGAGCAATCCGCCTGCCTAAGCCTCCCAGAGTGCTAGGATTACAGGCATGAGCCACCGTGCCCAGCCAAAATAAAGTAATATTTTTACAACAACGTTTCATAAGTCTAGAAAGTCATTACTTCTCAGACCAAAAAACTTTAAGAAGTTTAAAATAAAATGTGTCTATCATCTTAAAATCAGCAAGCAAATAAATAAAACTGTTCAATTTCATTTGAGTGGTATATTATTTGTTCAAAATATTTGCTGAGCCTTTATACTGTGTGGAGTCACTCTCTATGAAATAAAATATACTTCCTACCCCACAGATGTATATATGGGGGGTATCTGTGTGTCATGTATCATTTATATATAAACAGTACAGTAGTAAAAAAGAAATACATACATACATACACATCTTCCCATAACATATAGTTATAATCTTTTCAGAAAGCAATCTGTCAAAACATTTCAAAACCTATTAAAATGTTTATAAACTATGGCCTAATAATTCTACTTCTGTGACCATATCCTAAAGGAGAAAAATATCAAAATACTATTAAACATTAAAAAATGTGTTGTGATACCATTTATGACCAAAAAACCCTTCATGATCAATATAAATGAATATCTTAAATTATGATCTACCAACTCAAGGATCTTAGGTCATCATGAATAATGATTACGATGAAAACTATACAGCAAAATAGAAAAAATGACTAGTGAAAAAACAGAACACAAACTATGCCTATAACACAATGACAAAATCCTACTATGTAAAAAATGAATATGAATACACATAGTCAGGACAGGAACATTAAAAGTTTCATAAGTCACCTACTTTTGTGACAGTGTAGTAGAAGGAGTGTCCTTAAACTTTTCTATTGATGTTTATAGACATCTATTATTGAACAAAAGCTTTGTAAGTTTCTATTTACCAGATAAATAGATAATTAAATATTCTGCATCAGTGACCCATAGTTCCTACTCCATATTAGAAATTTTATCCAAAATTCATTAACATAATAAACATTTACCAAGAACCTGGGCAAATAATTACCATGATCTAGCCAGGCGCGGTGGGTCACGCCTGCAATCCTAGCACTCTGGGAGGCCGAGGCAGGTGGATTGCTCGAGGTCAGGAGTTCAAAACCAGCCTGAGCAAGAGCGAGACCCCGTCTCTACCATAAATAGAAAGAAAATAATTGGCCAACTAATATATATAGAAAAAATTAGCTGGGCATGGTGGCACATGCCTGTAGTCCCAGCTACTCGGGAGGCTGAGGCAGTAGGATCGCTTGAGCCCAGGAGTTTGAGGTTGCTGTGAGCTAGGCTGACGCCATGGCACTCACTCTAGCCTGGGCAACAAAGCGAGACACTGTCTCAAAAAAAAAAAAAAAAAATTACCATGATCCTACATTGCTGGAAGTCTACTTCATCATTTCACAAATAATATCTACCTTCCACTGTATGTTTTTCATATCTCAGACACTCTGTAAACGTTCTCATTTTAAACCAAAAATAATCCTGAGAAGTGGATTTTATTCCATCATCAGAAGCAAGGAAACAGCCAGACTAATCAGTAGTTCTCAAACATTTTGGTTTCAGGACTCATTTGTGGTCTTAAGAATTAGAGGTCCTCAGCCGGGCATGGTGGCTCATGCCTGTAATCCTAGCACTCTGGGAGGCCAAGGCAGGCAGACTGCTCAAGGTCAGGAGTTAGAAACCAGCCTGAGCAAAAGCGAGACCCCTTCTCTACTATAAATAGAAAGAAATTAATTGGCCAACTAATACATATAGAAAAAATTAGCTGGGCATGGTGGCGCATGCCTGTAGTCCCAGCTACTCAGGAGGCTGAGGCAGGAGGATCGCTTGAGCCCAGGAGTTTGAGGTTGCTGTGAGCTAGGCTGATGCCACCGCACTCACTCTAGCCTGGGCAACAAAGCGAGACTCTGTCTCAAAAAAAAAAGAATTAGAGGTCCTCAAAAAGCTTTTGTTTATGTAGGTTATATAAATCAGTACTTACCATATTAGAAATTAAAACTGAGAATTTTTTAAATATTAAATTGAATTTTAAAAATCAATAGCATACTCATTAAATAGTAACAAACATTTTAATGACAAATTAACTGTTTTCCAAAACAAAACAAAAAAATTTAGTGAGAAGAGAATTGACATTGTTTTAAATTTTTACAAATCTCTTTAATGTCTAGCTAAATAGAACATGGCTAGAGTCTCATAATTTGCCTCTGCATTCAATTTGTTGGGATATACTGAGTAAAGTATATGAAGAAAATCAAGCTTCACACAGACATGTAGTTACAAAAAGGATTTTTTAAAACATTTTCAGATAATTGTACACATTCTTCTTTTAATGCTATACCAAAACTTGACAAGTGGCAGTTTAAGAAACTTAAAGGTTAATTGTAATATGAAATCTGAAACCATTATCAGTGATCTTTTCATACCCTGTTAGATTGGTATATCTTACTGTGTAGTACTTTAAAAAAATGTCATTTTATTATCATCAAAAAACCATATTTGTTAATATCACCACTCATCTCATCTCAGAAAAGTCTTTTTTTTTTTTTTTTTTTAAGAGACAGGGTCTCCCTCTGTTGCCCAGGTGGAAGTGCAGTAGCACAATCATAGCTCACTACAACCTTGAACTCCTGGGTTCAAGCAATCTTCCCACCTTAGCCTCCCGAAAAGCTGGTCTCAAACTCCTGGTCTCAAGCAACCCTCCTGCCTCAACCTCCCAAAGTGCTGGGATTATAAGCATAAGGCACCACACCCAGCCACATGTCAGAAAAGGTCTTAAGGCCGGGCACGGTGGCTCAAGCCTGTAATCCTAGCTCTCTGGGAGGCCGAGGTGGGCGGATCGTTTGAGCTCAGGAGTTCGAGACCAGCCTGAGCAAGAGCGAGACCCCATCTCTACTATAAACAGAAAGAAATTAATTGGCCAACTAAAATATATATAGAAAAAATTAGCCGGGCATGGTGGCACATGCCTGTAGTCCCAGCTACTCAGGAGGCTGAGGCAGGAGGATCGCTTGAGCCCAGGAGTTTGAGGTTGCTGTGAGCTAGGCTGACGCCACGGCACTCACTCTAGCCTGGGCAATAAAG
>VSMD01107655.1:0-13682 GCA_008750895.1 Mirza zaza
CAGCTTCTTTACCTTCTTCGTCACAGTGATTTCTCCTAGTAGATCGAGTGTCTTCCCAGACCTAGTCAAGTGGGGTTTCTTGTCTCTGCACATAATTCATGTACTGCCGGGGAAGTCTGTGTGTGTAGGCATGTGTATGCACACGCTGTGTGCATGAATACATTGTGTATGCATACATGGAGGCATGTGTGTGCACACTGTGTACATGAAGGCATTGTGTGTTCATACGTGGAAGCATGCGTGTGCACTCTGTGTACATGAAGGCATTGTGTGTGCATACATGGAGGCATGTGTGTGCACACTGTGTACATGAAGGCATTGTGTGTGCATATGTGGAGGCATGTGTGTGCACTCTGTGTACATGAATGCATTGTGTATGCATACATGGAGGCATGTATGTGTGTGCACTATGTGTACATGAATGCATTGTGTATGCATACATGGAGGCATGTATGTGTGTGCACTATGTGTACATGAATGCATTGTGTGTGCATACGTGGAGGCATGTGTGTGCACACTGTGTACATGAAGGCATTATGTGTGCATATGTGGAGGCATGTGTGTGCACTCTGTGTACATGAAGACATTGTGTGTGCATATGTGGAGGCATGTGTGTACACACTGTGTACATGAAGGCATTGTGTGTGCATATGTGGAGGCATGTGTGTACACACTGTGTACATGAAGGCATTGTGTGTGCATATGTGCTGGCATGTGTGCGCACACCCTGTGTACAGGAATGCATTATGTGTACATATGTATAGGCCTCTTGGAGACCAAATAGCCAGGCTGAGAAGGCCACAGGGAATCAAGCCCCATTATGCTAGAGGAGCAATGGAAATTCACTAAAACTGTTGGTGGGTGTATGAACTAGGTTCCATCACTTTGGGAAGCAGCCTGGAATTGTCAAGTAAAAATGCTAACATCTTATGATTCAAAAGAAACTGTTATACATACGACCAAAGCAACACTGTGTGTCACAACCCAAACCTTGGCGTGTCCCAAATGTCCACCAACAGCAGGATGGACATGTAAATTATACTATGTTCATGCAGTGGAATATTATACAATTCAAAATATGAAATATAGCTATGAGAAACAATACGAATCCTATAAACAAAATGTGAATTAGAAGAAGTGAAGCACAGAAGAGTATTACAGTATGACTCCATTTACAGAAAGCAAAACTAACCTACATGGGTAATAAAACCATTTTAAAAAGCCAGGAAGTTATTATCATATATGTCGGCACGGTGGGTGCCACTGGGGAGGGGCGTGGATGATTAGGAAGCACACGCAGGGTCTTCGAGAGATGACAAGTTCCACCTCCTGGCCGGGAAGGGGCTATGTGGGACTCACCTTAGAGTTATTTATGGAACTGTGCTTTTATCTTTTATGCACTTTCTGCATGTCATATTTCACAACACAAATATGTTTTCTTAAGGACAGCTAGAGGAAGTGGGGGTGTTGAGTTCAGGGAAGAGAAAACATGGGGTGAATGTAAAACATTTCGTGTGATATTCGAAAAGCTGGGATACGGAAGAGCATTTACCATTTTTCTATGTAGTCCCAAGGGAGGAAATAAATCAGGACCCAAAGACAGATGCTTCAGAGGGACAGGTTTGGCTCGATATAAGGAAGAATTTCCAATAACCAGAAATGTTCAAAGATGGAGTGCCCTTTTTTGGGGGGAAGGAGATAAGTTCCTTTTTATTTAATTAAAGGACTTGAAAGCACACTGATGGAGACCTTGGCAAGGATCTTGGAGGATGAGTCAATGTCAGCGAGGCCTGGGGCAGGGAGGGTTGAGGTTGGCCAACCCCAGGACATGAGGGCGGCGTGGATAAGTGGGGCTTTGGAGCCAGCCAGACCTGAGTCTGACATCCCAGTTCTACCACTAATTAGCTCAGCGACCTTGGGCGAGGTACCTGACCCCTCTGAGCTTCCACTTCCCCACTTGAAAATGGCGCTGCATGTCAATTATCTAGTACACAGCCTGGCACTTAATAACCCCTCAATAAATGACAGTTATTAATAAAAAAAAAAGTTTCTTCCAAACTTGAGATTCTCTGCATCCATAAGTGTACGTGTGGAATCAGTCATGCTTTTGTTGCAAGAAAGCCACGTGCCCTGTGCTCGTAGGTCTGCCACCAGCTGCAACTAGAGGATGGGGCTCTAGACTCCAGGCTCCGGCTGTGGGTTAGGGTCGGTCTGTGCCGTGTATCTCCCATGCCAAGACTAAGCAACCTGCAGCATGCCCTGCTCATGTAAGAGGACGGAAATTTTGCAAAGGACGAGTAGAAATGCAAACTGCCTCTCTGTCACTTCCTCCCACATGCCCTGGGCCAGAGCAAGTCACAGGGCCACCACCGAAGTCAATAGTGCAGTGTTCTGTGCAATGCCCAGCTACTCTCCTATAAAGTCACGTGGCGAAAGGGAAGGCGGGCCAGCGAGAACACAGAAACAGTAATCGTATCTGTCTCATGCATGTATGTGAAATGTTTAGGAGTGACTTTGTTCAATATGAAAGAATTTCTTTTTAAAAAAATCTGGAGGAATCATGAAGCTATAAAATATAAGGTTCAAAAAACTCAGCCTAACAGTTAACAGTGAAAACGTAATTTTTCCATTTTATTGGCTTATACAATAAAAATCATCGCATAGCTGATTAGTTTTAACGTTCCATGGTATGTCATTGAGGAGGTAAATTCAGAGCTCTGTGGGCTTTCTGCCTAATTCTCTTTCTTGCTTATTGTCTAAAAAACCCCTGAGACTCACTTATTCCCTGGCTGGAACTTGTTTTTACCTCACCCTGCCCTTTAACTTTCATCTGGGCACTCTAGGATTGCTTTGCAAGTCCCTATCTCTGTGAAAGGATCAGTTTCATCTCTTTGTCAAGCAGAGGAGTTTGGAGGGGAGGCTGCAGGGGTCTGGGCGTAGGTAGGAACGGAAGCCAGGTGCGGCCAAGCAGAATATAACCCTGTTCTCTCTGGAAGAATTCTAACTGGCTCAGCCAGGCCCTGGCTGGCCGGGACCCCCTCCCTCCTGTTTATACCCCCTCCTTGGATGGCAGCTCCAGCACAGAGCTGGGTACCCACCTCTCTTGCTGTGCTGTGTCACCTCTGAGTGACTTCCAGATGTGCCCAGGGGTGGGGGGGAGCAGATTGCACGCTGCGCTCCTAAGAAGCGTGGGTGAGCTCATCTCCTCCACTGGGGGCTGGACCTTGGGGAGAAGAAGGAAGCCCTGTAGGTGGAGCGGGAAAGGAGAAGCCAAAGCCTGCAGCCGTGTGCGGATCAGACGGTGCTCCGTGGGAGGGATGCGGGGAACCCGGAATAGAACTGGTGGGGAGCGGATCGGGGAGCGGATTGGTAACCGGATCTGCCACCAACTTTCCACGGGAGCTAAAGAAAGTCACTTTGCCTCTCTGTGCTTCATCCCCAAATAGGGCTGAATCTGAGGACGCCAAAAGTCCCTCCCAGAAAGGTACACAGTGCAGGGGTCAGGAGGGGAGATGCAAGGGCGCAGCATCCAGAGCTTGAATGCAGTCCTTGCTACTGACCACTGCGTGGGCCTGGGCAAGTCACTTCTATGCTCCGTGCCTCAGTTTCCTTAGCAGAAAAGCAACCACACTAATGCTTGGGGCTCTTGCAAGAAGGAAAGAAGTCAACACGCCTGGAGCGTTGGGAACAGTCCCCGGCACAGAATAAAGTCTCCCTCCGTGTTCACTGCCCTTGCTATTATTCCAGCTTAAGACGCTAAACCACTTTGCTCCTTTTTTAAACGTGATTTATCTGCTCGGGCGGTGAGGGCTCTGTGGCTGACTACGTGAGTGTGTGATGTATGGGCCGGGGAGCCAGGGGAGGCACGGTCCATGCAGAGAGCCCGAGCACTGTGCAGACCGGCGGGGATCCGAGGGTGAGCTGCGGACGGGATTCAAGGTCTGAGGTCCGCCCCTCCCAGCAGGAAAGGCCAGGGCTAGAGTGCTTATGAGAGCAGAGGTGACAGGTTGCCGAGAAGGATTCCCGGGTGCCGGCTCGGCCCTGGCAGTGAGAAACTCTGGGGTGAGACTCCAGCTGAGCTCTGGGATGATAAAAGGTGAAGCGAGAGCTGGTCGGGCCTTACGCCCCCCTGGCAGAGGGGTGCGTGCCATTGCCCGGCCCCTGAGATTCAGACCTGGGTCTGAGCTTCTGTCGCACGAAGTTCACGGCCCCCCGTGCCTCCTTACATAAGAGACGAAGGTCGTAGTCAGGTTCTCAGAGACCTCACATCTCTGGGAGATGTGGGGAGAAACTCGAGGGGAGTTCCAGGGAAGTTAACAACAACACAGTGTGTCTTGGCAATGTGAGCCTCAGTTTCCCGCCTCGTAATAAAGGGGCCGGATGAGAGTGTTGTCAATGACAATCACCACTTATTGCACCGCTGGATAACATGCCAGGCTCCGACCCCAAAGCCACAGTGCTCTGACATCTGATGACTTAAAAAAAAAATAGAGAAAGCAAAGTTCAGTGGACAGATCACCTTCGGCCTCCGTGGTACTGGACATCCTGTCTGATTTTCATCTGCTGAGCTGCATGCACAGTGACATGTCACTCCTGGAGCAATGTCGTAGCCTGCAAAACAAAGCCGTGTAGGGACCAGATCATCATGACTCAAGGTTGTGAGACCCATCTCCCCATCATGGAGGGCTGGGGACAGTTTCCATCTGACCAGGGAAAGCTGTGTTTACGGGGCTGTGGTTTGGGGCAGCCACACAGCGCCTTGGTCTGCGGCTCATCGTCTTAGACATTGGCCCCAGAGAGGGCCCTGTGTTAGCCGGGGCGGGGTGGCTGATGCTGCAGTGGCAGCAACCCGAACTTCGGCGGCTCACATCAACGAAGGTTTGCTTCTTTCTCTGTTGTGCATCCACTGTGACGGGGGCTCTAGGCTGTCTCGTGCTCACAGCAGGACTGGGGTGACAGGGCCGTGCACTGGCACAAGCGCTGCAGCAGAGGGGAGTTCCCAAGCGTCTCACACCAGCCAGTAAAGGTGACACATGTCACTCCCCTGACAGCTCAATGGCCCAGCAACCACAAGGGGCCGGGGAATGCAAACCCTTCTGTGTCCAGAAGATGAGATAGAAAGTGTGTGACAGGCAGCGACAATGACCACACACGCCCCTCTGGGCCCCCCAGGCCTGTGCCTCTGCCCCAGACCCGCTCTCCCTCTCCCCACCCTGAGTGGCAGCCTGTGTGTGTGTGTGTATGTGCATGCACGTTCGTGTGAGTGCCTGTGTGCACATGTGTGCATGTGTGTGCCTGTGTGTACATGTGTGTGCATGTGTGCCTGTGTGTGCATGCACATGCATGTGAGTGCCTGTGTGTGCACGTGTGCCTGTGTGTGCATGAGTGTGCGTGTGTGCGTGTGTGTGTGCATGTGGGTGCGTGTGTGTGCGCGCGCGCACGCGTGTGCATGTGTGTGTGTGCGCGCGCATGTGTGAGACAGAGTGGAGAGGGGAAGATACAATCCTCAGCTCTTCCCTCAAGAAACAAATGGGTCCCTGACATCTGCGGCCCATTACCAAGGTAATTCGGTCCCTGTAGTCTTTCTCATTACACACAAACCGATGTTATTATTATTGTTTATCATCTGTGTGACACGGCGAGTGTGTGCTGCTCCCATTTCTGCATCAGGCGGGCCCTGCTGGGGCCCGAGGTGGCCACGCTCCCCTCCTCCATTCTCACCTCCTGCCCTCGCCTCCTTCCCGCCACCCCACCTCCGTGTGGCTCCCGCCGCCTGGGTCTCCGTGTCCGGCCCCCACACCCCTGTCCCCGGAGCAGCTGCCTGGGAGCCTCTCCTCCCTGCGAGTGGCATGTGTGAGCACCTGTGTGGTCTCCCTCCAGGGCGTGCACAAGTGGAGACAGTGCAGGCGAAGACACGGAGGCTCGGGGAGGAGAGCGACTTGCAGAGCGTCCATGGTGAGGGTCAACCATGGTGGAAGAGAAAGCTCAGGAATGACGCAGCTGCCCTGCAGGCGGCCGGCCCGGGTGCTGAGCGGGGCTCCAGGAATGGGCCCTGGCCCTGGAGACAGGCCCGGGTCTGGGGACGGCCACCGCACCTGTGTGCACCTGGGCAGCACGGCACCCTCCCGGGGTTCGGGGTGGGAATGGGGCGCCGCCCCCCCCCCACCTTCTAGCATGAATGAGGTAGCGAGGCCGATGGAAATAACGATGTCAGCATTTCTGCCGTGAGCTCGAGGGGGAGAGGGTTAGGTGGCTGCTTCTCTGGAACTTCGCCAGCTCGGCATGCGTTTGTCTCAGCGGGGCCAGGTGTCCCTAAAACCCAGCAACTCGGTTCATAGAAGGTCATGGGCAAATAGGTGGACGACCCCATCCTCGGGCTGCCCTGGGATCCACAGAACAGGTTGCCAGCAATCCCGTCCATCCGTGCAACAGCCTGGGTAGGACGCCCGCTCTGCCCCAGCGCAGTTTTCAACGCAGGAAACACAGGCCGACCTCCTAGGGCTCGTGACCCCGCTGGGGACAGACAACAAACAAGACGGACATGATCGCCACAATTTCCCGTAGAGACTCGGTTCCTGAAGGCCAACAGGCCGCCGCGGCAGGGCGTGGATGCCTGTTTTCACGGATGCTTCTCCATCGTGTGCACTTCCCGCTGCCGGCCGTCGCCACGGCTTCCCCAGGAAGTCACTTCCTCAGGAGAGCCCCTCGCGGTCCCCGGCCGGAAGCACACCACCCACCTCCGACTTCACCTTCCCCTCCAGCTTTTTAAAAGCTGCCTTTTCAAAACGCTCGTGACACCTCCAGGGAGCAGGTGTCGTCTCCACCTTGCAGGTGAGGGAGCCGAGACTCAGGTGGGACGCACCTGAGTTGGACGTGCGCTGGTCTCTCCCCAGAGCCCATGCTCTCGCCCCATGTGCTCGGTCTCTCTCTTCCTTGGGCTCCAGTCACATGCGGGCCCAGCCTGCCTCAATCGCGTGCGGGAAGACTCGGGGCGTGAGTCTCTCTGAGAGGCCGCTAAACTGCGAGCTCCTCGGGTGGGGCTCCCCCTGCACCTCCCTCGCTGAGCGCAGCGCCTGGTGTCCAGCAAGTGCTCAATAGACGTGGAAGGTGAGCGGGTGAGCGAGTGGATGGTGGTGCCTGTCGTGGCCCGTTTACAGGACGGAGGATGAACACAGAACATAAAACACAAAGGCAGGACACAAAGAAAAACGCAGACACACGGACAGATGGTTGACTCGAGTAATAATATACCGGGTCTCTTTTATTTTTATACTCTAAAAGATTAAAGTTAGTTCCTTGTACGTAACCACCCAGGTGTGGCAGCAATGGCCATAAATTCCGGAATAGCCTTAGGGAAGCAGACGTCCCCTGACTCAGAATCTCAAGGTGGTTGCTGTAGGCGCTAGGCATAGATAAAGGACTGAGATTAGCAAGGATGGGCAAGGTGAGCCACAGGGGGCGTTTCTCATCCCCAGCTTCTCTTAGGGTGACCCCCTAAGATCTTCGGCTGAACCCCGGTGGCTGTGCCTGGCTTAGGTCGCCCCTCCCTTGAGGGGTCTTGCCCGTCATTGACTAACCAGCCATCTTATGGGGTGTACGCAGCAATCACAGGAACAATATGTTTATCGTGTGGCCTCCAGACGCCCCAGTGCCGTGGGGTGGGGCCACTCTTGCTACTCGCACCTCAGGTCCTTTGTTATGCCTCTAGGCAACACCTTTGTTTATCACAGGGTGCCTGTCCGGAACACATTACTTTCAAATACTCTGGGCAGAACACATACATTACTCACTAACTTTAATTCTTAAACTAGGGAAATATATGTCAGTCCCCTACAGGTGCCCAGGGCCCTGGCACATAACCAGCGCCTGGTAACCGTGGGTGGAGGGAAGTGAAGGAGGAAGAAAGCTCCCCTCTCTCAAGGAGCCCCTAGTCGAGCCCGGCAAAGCAGCGGCAGGAAATAACCCACCTTATTTTCCCTAAATTCCTCCAGGGAGCCCATTCATCTTCCAGGCATCCCAGAGGATGGCTCTCGCTGGGACCATCCCTCCTCCCACCTGCCTGGAAACCGGAGCTCCCTCTCCAGGGTCTGAACTGTCCCCTGCCTGGAAACCGGAGCTCCCTCCCCAGGGTCTGAACTGTCCCTGGTCATTAATTAAGATGATCTGGAACTTGGTGAGGGCCTGAGAGCTCATGCTAATGAGGAGGTCAGCTGTCGGGCAGCCCGGGACATAGCCGAGGGGCACAGGGGCGTCCTCATCCACCTCTGCGTGCCCTGCCTTAGCCTCAGCCCCTCCGGCCGGATACCAGGACTGGGCCTGTCTACTTCCTGCCTTCTTTGAAGGGCTGCTCTCTGGCTCTGCAGAGACGCAATCGGTTATACGGCCTGGACGTCTGTGTCGCTCCTTCCCAGCGCATAGGGTGAAGCCCCACCCCAGTGTGACGCTCTCCGAGGTGGGGCCCTTGGGAGGTAGTTGGGGTTAGGTGAGGCCCCGGGGGTGGGGGCCTCATGCTGGGATTAGCGCCCCTACAAGAAGAGACGGAGAGCTTGCTCTCCTCTCTCTCTCCACCCCGTGAGGACACAGCGAGAAGGCAGCCAAGAAAGGGCTCACCAGGAACCGAAGCAGCCGGCACCTTGATCTTGGACTTCCAGCCTCCAGACCTGTGAGAAATACCTGTCTATTGTTTAAGCCACCCAGACTGGTGGAACACTCCCTTTTGTTCTAGCAGCCTGAGCTGACCGAAGCAATCGAGCCCGAGATGGACAGAGTCTGCTCCCACCTTGGGACCTCCAAGCCTTGGCCTTGACCGAGCTCCTGTGACAGCTGCCTGGTGAGTGCCAGACCCTGGTTCTTCTACCAACAAGCAGACCTTCTCCTTGACTTGAAAGCAGCACAGTCCACGCAGGAGAGAGACACACGGTCAGTCATTATTAAACCTGTGCCCAGAATCATGCGCCGCAGTCTAGGAAGGTGCTAGGGCAGTGCCCAGGAGGCCGTCGGGGCCCTACTCAGCCTGGGGGCAATCCGGGAGGTCTTCTATGAGGAGGGGACTTTGGAGCTGGAACTTGGTGGTTAGGCTGCTTGGAGATCCTGTCCTGACCTTTAATATTAATATTAAAGTAATATTAACCACTACGCCCTAAGCTGTTCTCTCTCCCAATATGCGAAATGACCTATTTTCCCACCGTCGGGCATTGTTTTCTCTGTGGATAATCCTGCCAGGGAAGAGCCCACTTCTTGGGACCCTGCCCAGTGGCCAGGCCACGTCTATGTCTCTAGAGGGCCATGGTGAGGTCTTTAGGGTGTTGGGAATTCCCCCCTGCCTGGGTGACGGGCACTGGCAGAAGAGCAGTGGGGACACCGGGGATGCACTGCGAACAGGAAAGCTTGTGTCCCTGGAGAAGCCCGATTGTCACAAAGAGATTTTAGCAAGTGCTGCCCGAGGGTGGGAACCGGTGACTCCCGCTGCTGTCTGCATCTCCAGTCCCGGAGGCTGGGCCTGTTCGAGAGAGATCTGGACCTCGTCTCAATCTTCAGCGCCATCGATGTCACCACTGTCACCACTGTTGTTTCAAACACTACCCCGTCATCATCACCTGTTCCATCACGGCCGCCACCACCCGCATCATCGTCACCACCTGAGTCACCACCTTTATTCTACTGCTACGATCACCACCGAGGCCAGGACTCTCCATCATCACCAGCGCCTTCACTGTCCCTGTGGGTATCACAACCACGGCCACTGTGACAACTCATCCCATCATCACCGCCACCAAACCTTCTTCACCGTGACACAACCCTCACCCCATCTCCACTCTTTAGCCCTGAATCTAATGCTCTGTGCCACCCTGGTGGAACCCTTCCAGGTCTATCCATTTTCAGTGTCTGCCCGGCCTCTGGGGCCAGGGGACCCTGGGTGACGTCCGTGCTGATCTGCTGTCTCACTGGCCAAGCTGGGGGGCCTCCTCCACCAGGAGTGCCACTCCCAACCCCTGACCTGTGTGCACCTCTCAGCAGGTGGAGGGGTGGGTTCCAGGGCCTGCCAGCCCCCGACAGCCCTCCCCCGTCCCCACGTCACCCCTGCACGGTCCCACTGTCCCTTCTCCGTGTTCCTCTCCCCTTCCAGACCACCAGCCTCTGCAGGCGGGGCTGTGGCTTTTCATTCGCTTTCCCGGCCGGAAGCTCCACGCCAGGGCCTCCACAGCCGTCAGGGATGCCCGTTGACCTGGGACAGGAAAAGGGAAGGCACATTGCTCATCAGATCCCCAAGGTCCGGCTGGACCGGCCTCCTTCCCAGAGGAACCTCCTGCCCGCAGAAGCTCCCGCCTGGCGGGGCTGCGCGGCGGCCGGCTCTGCCGTGCCCGGCAGCGGGTGGCGGGTGTCGGCGTCAGAAACGAGGTCACTCCCAGCCCCTACGGCCGCCCGAGCCTCCCACATGCCCGAGTTCAATGGGATGTTGTGCTCAAGTGTTTCCCAGGGAGCTCGTGTGGAGTTTTCCCTTTCCCCTTTGTTTCCTCCTGGCTGTCTGTCTGGCTTAGGGGGAGGGTTGCAGCTGCCACAGCGGCAGGCTGGATGCTGAGACCAGGTTTGCCACTGTCCTCCCCTGTCCTGTCACCCGAAGCCACCAAGGCAGGGCCAGGCACTCTCCTCTGGGAACCCAGGGAGCACGGCTGCTGTGCGCAGTGATTGTCCCGACTCCACCTTCTCCTCCGCTCTCAGCCCCTCCCCCTGCAGAGGCCGTGCCCGGCCATTCCCTACGCTGGAAGGCTCATCCCTCTGGGAAGCCCACCAGGGTTGCCTTGCCTTTCCCACCACCTGCCAGTGTGACCCGCAGCCACCTGTCAGGCTCCGCAGGGGCAGGTCATATGTCTGGCTCACCGTCCTTCCAATCAGGTGAGCACCTGCTCAGTGTCAGACCCCGGAGCTACGACAGTAAACTGGACAGGCTCTGTCACTGTCCTCAAGGAGTTTCTGCCTAAGTGGAGCGAAAGGGTGGAGGAAACACACACACAACAAACAGTGAACAGCCGTGAGTGAGGCTGATGGGTATGAAGAAAACAAAAAGGACGCGGGTACAGGGACTGCAGGAGAGGCAAGGCACTTCCTTGGTAAGGACAGGCCAGGGAGGTGTCCTGAAGGCAGTGACATTTGATCTGAAATCTGAAGGGTGAAGAGGAGCCCGGCAGAGGAACCCTGGGTTGGGGGATGATTTGAGGCCGTGGCCTGAAGTCCCCGGTGGAGAGTGAGGAGGAGGAGGGGCCCTGGGGGTCTGGGTCCCCTGGGCAGGTGGCTTGGTCTTCTGGGCTCAGATCCCACATCTGTAAAGTGGAGCTGAGGACATCTTCCTTGCAGGATTGCCATGAGGGTCGTGTGGTCACCATAGTAAGTAGCATGACATCTGTCCTGGATGGAGCATCTGCCAAAGCAAGACACTCCACCAAGGGCCTCAAAACGCCCATTTCACAGGCAGGAACTCTGAGGCTCAGACAGGCTGAGTGACCTGACAGTAGTCACACAGCTAGCAAGTGGCTAGGACGTGGGGGTTTGGGGATGGCAGGGCCCAATCATGCTCTGGAAGGATCTTGCTGCGTGTAAGGGTGACTTGGTGACATGGAGGTGCCTTAGGCGGGGTCTGAAACAGGGCCCGTTTTACGCCCAGTGCTCACACCTGGCACATCGTAGGGGCTTGGAGGTCACCTGCTGAGTGGGTGAGGACGAGGCCTTGGTAGTTATTTGTGCCTTTCCACCTGCTCCGCGTCGTCGGCCTTTCTCATCCACCAGAAGGTGGGTTTCAACGCTTGCTAGGTGCCAGGCCTGTCCCTTCCCTGGCGCCCCAGTGGGACCCGGGCCCTCCCGGTACCTGGAGCGTGCATCGGTCTATGTGCCGCGGGGCCCTCGGCCGCTCTCTCCCCTCCCCACTCTGTTTCTCCACCCCTCAAAACGGACCTTGGGCCCTTCTGCTTCCGCCGTGCCGGAGCCTGGCAGCTCACAACTGCAGAGTCAGGCGGGCACGGAAACGTCTCTGCACAAACCGTGGTTACGGTCACAGTCGCACATGGCATCTGATTTAAGTAAGAATGGGCAGCACGTAGTGGGCTTTGGAAACAGACGCACCTGGCCTCAAATCCCAGCCACCTGCTAGCTGTGTGACTACTGTCAGGTCACTCAGCCTGTCTGAGCCTCAGTGTTCCTGCCTGTGAAATGGGCGCTTTGAGGACCCTGGTGGGGTGTCTTGCTTTGGCAGATGCTCCATCCGGGGCCGCTGTCATGCTACTTACAATGGCGGCCACGCAGCCCTCATGGCAAAAGGTGTCATTCACTCCACTTTACAGATGTGGAATCTGAGGCCAGAGGTCAAGCCACATGCCCCAGGGGACGCAAAGACCGAGGCGGGGTCGCTGGCCCAGGTTCTCTCTCCCTGGGTCTCGCACCCTGCCCCATGCAGGCCCGGCCGACACCACGCTGGGAAAGCTGCTGTCCCTGGGGACCCACCCTGCAGCGTCCCGGGCCGTGGACGCAGCCGCGCCAAGCGGGCAGATGGACACGGAACTTTCGGGCGTGATGGGCTCTCGCCGTGTGCTGGCCGCAGTGGCCGGGACCGTGGGAGGAGGCGCCACGGCGTGGGCATGGGCAGGGGTCGGGCAGCGAGGACGCAGGGGCGTGATGACACCCTCTCTGGGCGGACTGGCTGCCTCACCTTCGGCTCAGACCCCTGTCACGGGGAGGAGCCCGTGGTGTTGCTGCAAGAGCGTGGGCTTCGGGGCCAGGCCGGTCTGTATTCGAGCCCTAAGCGTGCCCCTGTTTAGTCGAGGGACATTCACAGACGAAGAACTTCTCCGAGCCTCAGTTTCAACACCTGTAAATTGGGCACAATTGCACCTACTTCATAGGGTTGTAAGTAGTAAGTTGTTGAGTCCGTGTGAAACGCCTGGCACGTAGGGAGTGTTCCAAAAAAGGCCGATTTCCCCCATCCTCGACGCGTACACCATCACCCTTTTCTCTTCAGGTATGAGAAGCCGTACAAAAAGTCAACCATGTAAGTAAGGAATGGGAAGGCCATAGTTAGGATACGTGGAAAATAGAAGGGTTTTAGGGAAAAAAGCACGTATGAGTCTCCAGTGAGAGACAGTGATCCAAACAATAATGGGACGCTGCAGGTCATATTAATGGAGGTAAAATACGTAGCGTGTGGGAGGTGATCGTTTTGCTACACTATAGTGCTCTAGTACTCTCACACCTGGAGAACTGGCACCACACTTGGGGCAAGATGTCGAGCAGTGGGGTCTGGGTCTAGAGAGAGCATCCAGAACGGGGAAAAGGACTCCAAAGCATGTTGTGTGGAAGGTGGTTGAAGAAGCTAGTCCTGTGTACCCCAAGGAGGGCCTAGGCGGTGTGGAGGTGAGAGAGACAGCCGGTAGTCTTAAAATGTCTGACTCCCAGTCCCTTGGAAATGGTGCAGTTTCTCTGAGTGGTTCTAACCAGGGGCGGAAACCCCCCAGAAGCTTAATTTTGGCTAAATATACATATGCAGGATAACCATTTTTAAGGTCGCAGCCAACCAGCTGTGAACTGTGTTTATTCACGCAGCAACATGCGCTGGGCATCCTCCTGCGCCCTGGGATTAGAGGAGTGAGCAAGGCCCCGTCCTCAAGGAGCTCTCCTTCTAGCGGACACGGCGGGCC
>VSMD01107658.1:0-38119 GCA_008750895.1 Mirza zaza
AGCTCCCCTTAAGTGTGGCTACCATTACTATTTTGGGATAGCCATGTTTCTTCATCTACCTCCAAAGTCTCACTGACTCAAAAAATATAGTTGATAAATAAGACACCATTTTGCTGGTTTAGCAGAAAAGATACAAATAGCTCAAACTATTCCTTACAGAGTATACATTGCATTGAGCCAGTAATTAAGAACTTTCTTCTTTGAGAAGCCATTAAACCTACTGCCAGCAAAGGATTTTAAAATGGGGTCCAGCATGTTGTATGCTGGCTATCCTGGTCTCTGTGACAACCTGCAATAAGGAGGTGAAGGTTGTAAACTCTGAGCCCTGCAACCACACAGCATCCCAATGAATACAACACAGCATCAAAGGGCTACTATGAAATCAGCCTTTTCCCTGACTCACAAGGCACTACCTTACCGTGTAGAGTCAAGCATAGGCATCACCATTGCAGTACCATGAATGAGCAGAAACACAGCTTCACCACAGGTCCCAGCTAGGGAAGCATTAAGAAAACAGTTCTCTTCCACCCTCACCTGGGTTGGTCCTGTTGAAAGATTCTGAAGACCCTGGGCTGATTTTAAGATTTACTGAGCTCTAAGGAGTTTTAAAGCTAATGTTTCTTTCTTAATAGTTTTCACAGTGCACAGACAGAATAAGAGACCTGGAGAAACAGTTTATAAATCCTGAGGGTAAGGACCGAGCTCGCCTCCTTCCAGGAAAAGATCTGACCGAAAAAGCAATGATCAAAAAATTAGACGAGGTAAATATTCTTGCTTAAGACTACATCTATCAGCTCCTTGTTAATATGGGTTTACAGATACCTCTGGTATGGTTTCATGTTATGCCAACAGGCCTATCCTTCATTCTTCTAACCACCAATACAGTCCTTTCATTGTAATCTAAATCAAGCTTAGATTTTGTTACTAGATATTTGCCAAAAGACATTAAAAGCCATTGGTTTCAAGAGTCTAAAAGCACCTTTCTCTCATGGCTTGAAGGAGCAATTTGTCTTCCTGATGGAAACACATTAGCTGCTAGATAGAGAGAGAGGGTTACATTCCACCATGGTGGGAAGAACTTCCAGAGCTGTAGGGGGTGGGAGGATAGTTCTCTCGTTAGGAAATCAGATGTTGTCTTAGGACTTTGTTTCTTATTGAAATTATTTTCAACCCTAGCTGGAACTGCAGCTGGCCAAGAAAGAGGAGAAGTTACTGGAGAAGGATTTCATCTATGAACAGGTCTCCCGGCTCACAGACAGGCTCTACAGCAAAACGCAGGCCTGCAAGAAGGACACACTGTTCTTAGCCAAGAAGGTCTGCCTGAGCCCCCACCTTCTCTCTTCTACCCCTACTCCTTACCTTTCACTTTCCACAGACTGCTTGATTTACTGAGAAAAAACACTGGATAATTCAGCTTTATGACTAGGGAAACAGAGAAATATAAGGGCAACTCAGAAAATTGGCCAGAATAAGCTTCAATCCTGTTCCCTGAATGAATCCACTTACCCAAGCTTTTCAAAGTTTCACTTAACAGGGCAATTATTCAAATATGATAATTGTTATCTTTGTATCTCATGCACAAAGTTAAATCCTTTCTACTTCCTTTTGAATGGAAGGCCCCACTTATCCAGTAGTCTGAGTAGGAACTGCTCTAATCTAGAACCTAGCCGGCCCCCAGAAATGGAAGTGGATCGTTACAGAGAACAGGCAGACTACACTATGGCAGTGGAGCCGCTGCCAGCCCTACCCTACCCCCCCCATGAGGAAAGGCCAGTAACAGAGCTTCCCAATTTAAGAAACTGAAGATACCAGGACTGCAGATTCAAAGCCCCAGAGGGCATGAGGGGTAGGCTGGGACCACTAGAAGTGCCACTGAAGGGAACAGCCAGCAGGATGGCGTACCACAGAGCCATCTGAGGGCTAGCTGTCTTCTGGGCCCCTCAGAGCATCCCACTAGCACAGGGACTTCAGCCAGTCAGCAGTAATTACCAAACCTTGCCATGTGCTACCCTCATGCCAGGCATGAGGGACACACTGCCCACACCATCTAGTCAGGGGAACAGAAGATAGATAATGGTAACACCCATGCCCAAGATTACAGGCTCCTGAGGGCAAAAACTGCTGCTCATTCTTTAGATTCTAACAAACCATTTATTGACTGAATAACAATCAGTCCTATCCTAGAAGTAGTTTTGGCACACCTAAAAGGAAATTACTGTAAATCTTAGGCCATCTTTACTTTTATGCTTGAATTAGAAAATGACTCCTCTAATAAACTGATCAGTCCAGTGATGGTTGTGAAATTCACAACTTTAACTCATAAAATAAGAAATGCTAAGATTTCGGTTCTTTAAATGTTGCCTGGCTTCCTTTTGGAAAATGAATTTCCCTTTCTCTGAGGGAAGGGAAACGAAGTCTTAGCATTTCTTATTTTATGAGTTAAAGTTGTGAATTTCACAGCTGCCACTGGAGTGATCAGTCTATTAATGGAAGTTGTCTTACAAGTGTAAAATGAAAATTACAAAACTTGACAGTTCTACCTCCATGGTTCCTGTGCTGCTATCTAGCCCACACAGCTCCTGCCTTGCCTCCAGCTCTGAGGCGCCCATGGCTTCTGGCTGCAGTTGAGCTCTGCCTGGTGGGAACCACCTGTGGTCCAATGCTCCACCAGGGACCCTTGAGACACCATTGCCTCTGGAGCTGGTTTGAGCAAACACCCACAGCCTAAACTGCCGTGACCATTGTCTAGATAGCCTCACCCAGCTGCCACTGTCACCTCTGGCGGAGAGGGCAGAGCAGTCCCCCACAATGCCAGCCTCCATGAAAAGGGTCTTGCCCAGCCCCCAACTCAAGCTCCCAACAATAGCATGGGCAACAACCCCCAAAGCCACACAAAGATCACCCAGCACCAGCTTGAACTGTGACAATCACAAGGGAACAGGACAAAACATAACAGCTGTGTTACAGGCTCTTGGTATGCCTGTCTCTCCCTTGCCGGGTCAGTCTTCCACAGTAGGACACAAAAGCACCATCTAGGGACTCCTCCTTTTCTCACTAAGTAGGAGAGTTCCCAGCAAAAGAGAACAAGGTGCCCTGCAACCCTATCAGCCCTCTGCTGAGAGAAGAGGATTCAGATGAGAAGAAACCAGCAACAGAACCCTGGCAACATGAAAAAACACAACAGTTTCACATCCCCAGGGGATCACATTAGATCTACAGCAGTGGACCCTAACCAAAGGAAATTATCAAAATGTTGGAAATGGAATTCAGAATACGGATGGCAAATAAGATTAATGGAATTGAACAAAAGGTTGAAAACCATCAAAATGAAACCAAAAAAATTTCAGGAAATCAATGAAAAGCAATGCAAAAGTCACTAAAGACCTAGATAACAGAACTTAAAGAAATGAAAGACATTCAGGGTATTTCAAAACATAGCAGAAAGCTTCCATAACAGGCTAAACCAAGCAGAAGAAAGAATCTTAGAACTTGAAGATAAGGCTCTCAAACTAACCCACTTAGTCAAATTGCAGAAAAGACGATAAAGAAGAAAGAAAAATCACTCAGAAATATGAGACTATGTGAAGAAAATATACAAATTGTAGGTATCCCTGACGGAGAAGAAAAAGCAAAAAGCATAGAAAATCTATTTGAGGGAAACTTCCTTAGTATTGCCAGAGATTGAGACACTGGGAAGATTCATAGTAAATAAGACATCTCTAAGACACATATAGTCATCAATTTGGCCAAAGTCAAAATGGAGAAAATTCTACAAGTAAGCAAAATGAAAGCAACAACTAATCTATAAAGAAAAACTCATCAGGTTAACAGCAGACTTCTCAGTGGAGACCTTAGAAGCCAGAAAGGATTGGGGCCCCACTTTTAGTCTTCTAAAATGAACATCTGCCAGCCAAGAATTGTGTATCTTGCAAAGCTAAGTTTCATCAATTATGTAGACAAACACTTTTCCAGACAACCAAACACTAAGGGAATTTGTTACTAGATGTGCCCTACAGGAAATACTCAGAACTGCATTATAAATAGAATAGCACAATAGATACTCAACAGTGTAAAAATACCCAAAAGTTAAATCTCACAGCTGTTTTGTGACAATAGCACAAGAGCAAAAACAAAACAATAAGGTACTACCCACCATGTTAAACAGAATAGCATCACACATTTCAAAGATGTAGACTGGCTTAATGGATGAAAAAACAAACCAAGTACCTGTTGCCTCCAGGAAAAACATCTAACCCACAGACTCAAGGTAAAGGAGTGGAAAAAAATATTCCATACAAACGGAAACCAAAACAGAGCAGGTAGACTTTAAACAATAGTTAAAAAAAAAAAACAAAAAAAGGACAAAGATGGTCATCATAAAATGGTAAAGGGAGCAATTTAATAAGATGACATAATCCTAAATATTTATGCACATAACAGGAACACCCATTTCATAAATCAAACCTTATTAGATCTAAGCAAAGAGATAAAGAGTAGTAGCATAATTGCCAGGACTTCAACATCTGACAGACCTGGACATATCATTGAAGCAGAAAATGAAGAAACACTGGACTTAAATGGGGCTGTGGAACAAACAGACTTACAGACATTTACAGAACATGCTACCCAAAAACTACAAGATTGATCATAACTTACGCCACAAAACTTGTCTTAGCCAATTCAAAATAATGAAAAATCATACCATGTATTAGACCACAGTGGGGTCAATTCCAAGAGAAACACTCAAATCTACATAATGTCATGGAAATTAACCTGTTGCTGAAGAATCCTTGGGTCAATGACAAAATTAAGATAGAAATCAAAAGCATCCTCAAACTGAATGACAAAGGGGATATAAGCTATCAAAATCTATAGGATACAGAAAAAGTAGTCCTAAGGGGAAAATTTGTAGCCTTAAATGCCTCTATCAGAAAGACCACAAATTAACCTAATGTCACATCTTAAGGAACTAGAACAGGAAGAGCAAATCAGACCCAAAGTCAGCAGGAGAAAAGAAACAAGCTCAGAGCAGAACTAAATGAAATGGAAAAAAATATGTAAAGGCTCAATGAAACAAAAAGTTGGTTCTTTGAAAAGATAAACAAAATTGATAAGACCTCTAACTATATTAATCACAAATAGAAGAGAAAGGACCCAAATAAGCTCAATCAGAAATATAAAAGGGGATGTTACAATTGATACCGCAGAAATATAAAATAATATCCATGAATGGCATGAAAATCTCTATGCACATAAACTAGGTAATGTAAAGGAAATGGATAAATTCCTTGAAACACACAACCTCCCAAGACTCAATCAGGAAGAAACAGAAATCCTAAACAGACCAATAGTGAGCAGTGAGATGGAAGCAGTAATAAAAAAAAAAATGTCCCAACAAAAAAGCTGGATTCACAGCCAGATTCTACCAGACCTACAAAGAATTGATACCTATCCTACAGAAATTATTCCATAACATCAAGAAGGATGGAATCCTGCCTAACTGAAGCCAGTATCACCTTAATTTCAAAGCCAGGAAAGGATACAACAAAAAAAACTACAGACCAATATTCCTCCATGAATATACATGCAAAAATCCTCCACAAAATACTAGCAAAGTGAATTCAACAGCACATCAAAAAAAAAAAAAATAACTCACCCTGATCAAGTGAGCTTCACCCCAGGGATGTAAGGATGGTTCAACATATGCAAATTAATAAACATGATTCAGTATATAAACAAAAGCAAAAATAAAGACCATATGATCATCTCAATATATGCAGAAAAAGCATTCGATAAAATCCAGCACCCTTTCATGATAAAAACCCTCAACAAACTAGGCATCAATCAGAAGAACATACCTCAAAATTATAAAAGCCATGTATGACACACATAGCTAACATCGTCTGAATGGGAAAAAGCTAAAAGCATCCCCCTTGAGAACTGGAACAAGGGTGCTCATTATCACCACTTATATTCAACATAGTATTGGAAGTCCTAGCCAGAGCAATCAAGAAAGAGAAAGGAATAAAGAGTATCCAACTTGGGAAAGAGGAGTTCAAATTATCACTTTTCACTAAATATATGATCTTGTATACAGAAAATCCCAAAGACTCCACTAAATCGATAAATTCGCCAGTCTTAAGTTACAAAATCAATGTACACAAATCAGTAGTATTTGTATATACTAATAACTGTCAAGATGAAAGTCAAATCAAAGACTCGATACCATTCACAGTAGCTATAAAGAAAATACTTAGGAATTTACTTAACCAAGGAGGTGAAAGAGCTCTACAAAGAGAACTACAACATTGATGAAAGAAATCGCAGATGACACCAATATCTCATGCTAATGGATCAGTAGAGTCAACATTGTTAAAACGTCTATACTACCCAAAGTAATTTACAGATTCAATACAATCCACTCAAAATATCAACATCGTTGTATTTCACAGATCTAAAAAAAAAATTTTTACACTTCATTTGGAACAAAAAAACAGCCTGAATAGCAAAAGCAATCTTAAGCAAAAAGAACTAATCTGGAAGCATCACCTTACCAGACTTCAAATTATATACTACAAGGTTATAGTAACCAAAATAGTACAGTACTGGTATAAAAGTAGAGACACAGACCATGGAACAGAATAGAGAACCCAGAAATAAAATCTATCTACAACCAACTGATCCTCGACAAAGCAGACAATATACACTGGGGAAAGGAAGCACTATTCAAAAAGTAGTGCTGGGAAAACTGATATCCACATGCAGAAGAATGAAACAGGGCCCAATCTCCTGGCAGATACAAAAATTCAAGATAGATAAAAGCTCAAATGTAAGGCATGAAACCATAAAATTTCTAGAAGAAAATGTAGGAAAAACTCTTCTAGACATCAGCCTAGGCAAAGAATTCATGACTAAGACCCCAAAGGCAAATACAAGAACAAAAATAAATGGGACTTGATTAAATTAGAAATCTTCTGCAAAGCAGAGGAAATAGTTAACAGAGTAAATAGACAACCTACAGAATGAGAGAAAATATTCACAAGCTATACATCTGATAAAAGACTAATGTCCACAATCTACAAAGAACTCAATCAGTAAGGAAAAAAAACCCTCTAAAAAATGGGCTAAAGACATGAACAGAAGTTTTTCAAAAGAAGACAGAGACATGGCCAAACATATGAAAAGAAATGCTCAACTTCACTAATCATCAGGGAACTGCACATTAAAACAGCAATGAGATAGCACCTTACCCCTGTCAGAATGGCCATTACTAAAAAGTTAAAAAAAACAATAGATGCTGGTGTGGATGCAGAGAGAAAGGAATGCTTATACAGTGTTGGTGGGACTACTAATTGTACAACCTCTGTGAAAAACAGTATGGAGATTCCTCTAAGAAATAAATGTAGACTTACCACTAGACCCAGCAATCCCATTACTGGGTGTCTACCTAAAGGAAATGAAGTCATTTTATCAAAAAGACACCTATACGTGAATGTTTATTGCAGCACATTTCACAATTGCAAAGACGTGGAATCAACCTAAGTGCATATCAATTCATGAATGGATTAAGAAAATGTGGTGTATATATACACATCATGCATACTACTCTATCATAAAAAGGAGTGAAATATCATTTGCAGCAACTTGGATGGAACTGGAGACCATTATCCTAAGTATCTTAACAATGGAAAAACACCCCATGTACTTATTCTTTAATAATTGGGAACTAATTGATGGGCACATGTGGACACAGAGATATAAAGACTATTGGAATCCAAGAAGAGGAAAGGGTTGGGTGAAGGTTAAAACCTACCTGTTGGGTACAAGGAACACTATTTGGGTGATGGTCACACTAAACGCCCCAACTTAAGCATTGTAAAAAGGATGTAACAAAAGCATTTGTACCCTCTTAAGATAATGACTCATCATTGAAGCTTTAAAGGGTCATTTCTATTCAAACATGCTTCCAAAATGTTCAGTGTAGAAGAATCATAGAAATTCATATTACCTACATCCTTAGGGAGACAAAGTTTGTATGTTAAAAATTAGTTATTTTCAGATGCAGGGAAAGGACTAGCAGCAACATTTCTCTGAGCAGATGTGCACATATGAGTGTATGTTCTATTAAGAGGAAGGTGTTCAAGTTTAGGTGTAGCATTTGGAAGTTCATTTTCATGTCCCAATTTATACCAATCCAAAAAACTGAATAAAATAGACTAAGAATTCATTCATTTGGAAACTAGTTTTAATTTTGTTTGGTGCCTCTTATATTCCAGGCACTGCCCTGAATAATGGAACTATGATGATAAAACAAATAGTCCTTGTCCTCGTGAAGAGTACATTCTTATAGGATGACAGACTGTACCCAAATACATATATAACGTCAGTGTAGAGATGTGGTAGGATGAAAGCGAGAAAGCAAAGTAAGAGGAACTCTAGTGAGTGTTGTCGGGTAGGCGTCACCACTCAGCTGCCCCACCATTGCTATGGCCACACTAAAAGGTTCACCTTCTGCAAGCAAGAAGCTTCCAGGAACCACCAGTTCCAGTTTTACTTCTTTCCTATGTCTTGAAATTATTTCTTTCAGTTAGTCCTGTTTAACTCTATTGATGCTAAATAGCTGATATGAAAAGTTTAAAAACAAAACAGAAATATCTCCCATCCCAAATTACTGACCAAACTGTCCCCTGCTCAGCTCATGTTTGCTTCTGACCTAAAAAGGATGCGTCCCAGGAATTATGATCAATAATGCTAACACACTGAGGTGATAGTTTTCATTAAAAAATCATTTCAAATCAAGACCTTTGCTAATTTTCTTGTATAAGCAAAGAGTAACTTTTGTTTTACCAGATTTTTTCACCTGAATAAGTGACAAACTAATATAACATGGCATCAAGAACACTCTTTCCTCTCTCCTCACCTCTTAAAAAAAATGAACATTAAACTATTCCCCTCAATGCTATCCAAATCCAGTAATTAGATAACAAATCTTTTTCTTTTCTCTCTTCATCCTTATTTATACACCAGGGTGTTGGGCTCAATCTGAGGTCTCTTCCAGTTCTTAATTTCTATGAAGTCCCAGTTAGACTGCCCTTCCTTCAGGCAAGAATGCCTCCCACCATTATAGACAGTCAGCAGCCTGCCTTTTCTTTCAAGTCTTGATGGCATGTATACAATCTAAGCCCTGGGCTTTTTAATTCTAGATGAACGGCTATCAGAAAAGGATCAAAGATACTACTGAAAAAATGATGGCTCTTATTGCTGAGCTGTCCATGAAACAAGCCATGACCATTGAACTCCAGAAGGAAGTCAAGGAGAAAGAAGAATTCATCTTCTCTTGCACTGACAGGATGGAGAAGGGTCTGCCACTCAATAAGGAGATTGAGAAAGAATGGTTGAAGACACTTCGTGATGAAGAAATGTATGCCTTGGCCTATGCTGAGAAGACTCGGGTAAGCTTTGACTCCCGTTTTGCATTTGTGCTAGGAGAGGCTGCTTTCAGGTGATCCTTCTTCCTACAACATATGAACAATTTCCCGCTCTACCACATACACAGTGCCAATAGTCATAAGTTTCTTTTGTTATGATGTTATATAGCTAAGTTCAGCAGTCCAAAGTGCCATAATCCTCCCTGAAGGACACTCGGAAAGCATCAAGGCCCACCCCACAGCCTCATCTCCAGGACTTCCCCTAGCATAGGAATGCCCAGGCTGGCACAGGTCTCCAATCTCTGTCTCTGCACCCCTGCTCATTCCAGACCCAACTCTTCCATGCCCGCGTCCTGCGGCCCCCACAGCACACTGAGGCCTGCAGCCATACGGCGATTGCCAAAGCCTCCAGCAGACGCTTAACTGGCACAGCACAGGCCTCACTGCCACCTCTTCTCCCATCACTGGCTTAAGTCAGGGTCTGTCACTGGCTCCATCTGCAAGTTGGATACCCAGTTCTTCTGTCTACCCCCCCCGCCCCCCACGACCTTTCAATATTCTTAGAATGCAATTAGGCATCTCTTTCCAAGGGGACTGCCTCCTGGGGAGGTACAGCTCACTCTTAGATTGTCAAGGATGTCACCAAAAGGACCACCATTCACTCCTTGACCCAAGAAAAAGTTGTATTCCACACCTACACTCGGAATACTCCAGCACAGGGTTTGTACCTTCCATACAATTTGGGACTGTACATTTTAGGGCATTCAGATTTTACCTATGGTGTCCCACTGTCATTTACCTGTCTCCATTAGGTAATGCTATTTTTGTGGCCGTAAGAGATTATTTTTCAGAGGCACAGGCAGAATCTTGAAGATCTTGAGAGTCAAAGCAAACTGCTCCCCATTTTTCTTCTCTGCTTCCACTTTAACCCTTTCTTCTATTGTAACATTTCCTCATCAGTGAACTACCAAAGGAAATATGTTGTCCTGCCTTTGTCAAAAATAGGGAAAGAATTAGTGCTTGATAACAGATAATTGAGGTCAGAACATAGTACGTTTAGGATCCACCAACAGTTTTTTATTCATAGAAACCCTAAGCCCCCAGAACAGTGTGATGCTAGAGCAGTATTGCCCATTCCAATGAGATACAACGTGCGCATGCGTGCCTGTGTTTGGTGAGGCCACCCTCCTGCCCTTTTGTCCTTTGGCTGTGCCGGCTGAAAATCCCCAAAGACTGCCCCGATCCAGCTGTGTATTTTGGGACCCAAGGATGAAGTGATTTCGCCAGAGTTTTTAGGAAACTGAAAAGGAAAAATTCTTTGCAGGAGTTCCTGGAAGCAGACAGTCACCAGCTGCCCAATGGAGTTTACACGACAGCAGAGCAGCGTCCAAATGCCTACATCCCAGAAGCAGATGCCACCCTTCCTCTGCCCAAACCGTATGGCGCTTTGGCTCCTTTTAAGCCCAGCGAACCTGGAGCCAATATGAGGCACATAAGGAAGCCTGTTATAAAGCCAATTGAAATCTGAGTATGTGAACCAGTCCCAGCCTCTCAAGGAGAGGACTTCAAACAGGCTTCCTTGTACCCTCACCTGGAAAACATGAGAACAGTTGTAAAATTACAGATAAATAAGGTAACCACAATTAACAACAGAGTAGAACATGGTTTCCATTTACACCAATTAAATTTTACATAATGTTGAGGACATAAAATTGTCTTACAATTAAGCCAAACAATATATTTGAATTGCTCACTTCCTTTTACTCTTTATATTTCAGAAATATGTAGTTGGCAAGATGCTATAAAAATGCACTAAAAATAAAAAATTTTCAATGAAGTACAGAAACTGGCAGTGGTCTTTGTTCATTAAAGAAAAAAATACTGTTAAATATATGTACTTTAAAGATATAGAATATTTGAAAAGGAAAATATACCAGGTATCACAAAGGCATAACTCACTTTGTTGAGAGAAGTGGCACTTGAAGTTAATGCTGGTAAATCTAAATCATGCAAAAAGCAGTAGTGAGGCTTGTCATTTCTAAAGTAATGTTATGGAGATTCTTTATACAAGAATCCCTTTGCTGCAAAAATAATTATGCCCTAAATTTATCTTTGTTATAAATCTAGATTTTTCACATTATTGTAAAGTTCTGATATCATATTTTTCAAAATCTCAGTAGAAATATTTATGACTTTGCATGTGAGTGGAAAGAACTGAAAATGAGGCCAGTTCCACTTTTCTTCATTACTCTAATTTTATTGCATTTCACCCAAATGTACGTTCTTAATTCTGACGTATTTTCTCATGTACAAGGTTCTCATGGGATAGGTTTGAAAGCTGTGATTTTACATTCATTAATAAGCTGAAACAATCTTTAATAGTGGTAAGTAGTTATGAATTTTGTCACAACTTGGAGTAAGAAATATCACCATCCCTTCATTTTACTAAATTACACATAATCTGTTTCAGGCCACCATCATCCTGCCAGACTAGAGAGAAATTTATTTTCATTCTCAGTCTATGAGTCCTAAATCTAACCTGAGTGCTTTGTGAAGTCATTATAAAGCAACTACTTGGGAGTGCCTTTGATAAGTAACACTGTATAAGCCATGTGGTTAACACAAAGAAATACTGCATACTTAAACATCATTCCTGTGTTTAGGAATAAGTAACCTCATAGAGGATTCAAAAAAAATACATAGGAAGTATGAACAACTTAAGAATAGAAAAATAACTTTTAGAAATCACAAAGGGATTTATGCTTACACATTATATATAACATGTGCTTACCGGTTCAGAGAAGTATGGTGCCACCATGTGCTGGAATGGCCTGGATCACAGTCAAATGAGAATTTTTATCTGACCCTTGAACATGCATAAGATTTTAAAAGATGAAAGGGATCCCAGGGTGAGGAAAATCGCCTGAGCAAAGCTTGCAAGTAAGAGAAAAGTTGTGTTGAAGGCCCAGTGAAGTGGCCTGGCTGGACTGGAGTGTTCATATTATATAAGGCAGGAATTTAGGAGACCTTGTATATCAAGGAGTTGGAACTTTATCTGTAATGAGTGGCAAGTTATTGAAGGACTATGAGCAGAGAGGCAGAATCAAACTAATGTTTATTTCAAATATTTGTTGGATAAATTAGACCATAGGAAGCAACTGAAACAATACAGGTATGAAAAGAAATGAATGAAAGCAGGGATTGAAAGATAATGACCTTATTAAGAGAAAGAATCAGCACTGCATTACTGATTTGGCACCAAGATTGAGTCAATTTTTACAACACAATGACTTTAGAAAATAAATTGAATGATCATACCAGCTAGTGACATTTATAATCATTAAAATTTCACAATTTCAGGGTGAAGAGAGAAAAGCAAAGAGTTATGAGCTAACCCTGGGTCACAATGAAGTCACTGTAGAAGAGAGAAAAAGGAAAATGGTAGAACCAGTTAGGTGTCGTGAGGGCTTCTGGAGGAACATGTTCATGGATTTATGATTCCTGGCTCAACTAAAAATGCTATGTTCGAAAAACAGGAAGAGTCAGGCCAAAACTTTCAGAGTTCTTTTTAATGACAAGATATTACTAAATCAAACTTTTATAAATATAAAAAATTAAATACAGATTATTCTGAACTATCACAAAACACAAATCCCACTCTAAATACTAAGCACAAATTACTGTATGTTACAAATTATTCTGTACTGGAGATGGCAGATTTGATTTAGTCCAAATTCAGTTTTGTTTTGTTTTGTTTTTTAAATTAGCCTCTTTCCAAATAGTGTTCTTATGCAACAGTTTTATGCTTGTTACATGTTATTTCAATGGCATACCTATTTTTTGCTTTCCAACCACTGTTCCCTACATTTTTAAAGCATATGTCAGAGTGCAGCAGAAACTAGCTCTTGGCCTATTAAGCCAGAGCTAGGAAGACAAGCCACTAGGAAGAACATCCTCTATGCCACTGTCTTCCTTCTTGGACTGTTCATTTCTCTACACTTGATTGCTCAATGGCGATTCAAAACTGGAATGAGGTACAGCAGTTTAGTTCTGTCTGAACAAATACCCAACTGAAATTCAGATGGCTCAATAATATATTCAGATTTTTGTAACCAATTTTAAATATTGCTAAAGAAGTCTCAACAAGAGTAAAGTTAATGAGCAAGATTAAAATATTAGAAGCAGATCCAATTACATTTTCTCTTCTATAAGCCTAGAAGCATTGTGGTGTGCTTCAGAGCTGCTTCCTCTACAAATTCTGCATCCACGTTGTCATGCCCTTGAACAGCATACAGAGCTGGGGAAAAGAAAAACAATGGGGGTGGGGGAGAAAGAGTTACTGTGGAGCCATGGAACATTTATAACCTTGTGCCCCATGGCTCACTAAAATCATAATTGTTTTATATTTTTCATATCATTCTGAGAACATGTTAAATTTTATTAAACTTTAACACCAAGAAAGAGCATTTCTATTAACAAAACAGGCTTTAAAACCCCTTAAACCCTTTTAAAACTTCAAAGGTGATTAGGCCTTTGGTAATTCACTCTAGGTAGTAAAATTGTATAAATTGCTAATGAAAACCAATTGCAAGGAGGACCTATTTGTAAGTAAAAAGAATCTTGGGAAGAAAACAGTTCACACAAGTGAAATAGGAACGAACTGATGTGTCAACAGAAAAGTGAGAAAACAGAACAGAGGAGGGAATTACCTTGATTGGAGGATTCTATATCTGTCAGAATTTCAATGAAGTAGTTCAGAGGTAGAAATTCCACTCTGAATGACGACTTGTCAATCACAGAATTCCAAGGCTAAAAGGGAAACCACTTCTGGTATAAGTTGATTCTCCAAAATAAGCACAAATTTTAATAAAGTGATAAGAGCTACAATTGCTGTCCATATGGATATGCTGAAATGGGCACATAGGATCCCAAAAACATTTAGTTGGTTGTGTCTTACAGACTCACCTGTTTCTTATAGTTTTGCAGCAGCCGTGTCACATGGTTGCGGGAAATGATGTTAGAACTCATAGGATGATCCCAAAGTCTGCAGATCTTCTGACCAATAAGCTATTATGCAAAAATTGAAAAATATGTGGATGAGAACATATCTCATTAAATAAGCATACCTTGTATCTGCATTAAATAAACATACCTTATATCTATTCATAATTTTAAAAGTATTATTCTAAAGTAGTAAGTCTAAAAGACAGGCCCTTTATGGTTACACACCCTTGAAGAAAGGCCATGTTCCTATGAGATATACTTCTCAATTTTCAATAAATACTCCTTTCAATGCTACCTCAAGGAAAGCAGTTTACACGTTGATGTTGCCAAATTCTTTATCCTAAATAGAGTTTATCTGCTACTCTTCAACCTGGAGATATGCCCGCCAACTCTAAGTGGTGTTTTGACAGGAAACCGAAGGTTGTAGAGGCATGTTTACATCAACTTCTCCACGATTGTCTTACTTAGCAGATTTTAATTCCCTAAGAGTACTGGCAGGAAAAAAAAAAAAAAAAAAAAATCAAACTAAATGTTCAGCAATGTTCCCCAGAGAGATCTAGCTATGGAAAATATGCTTTGTTTTCTACTCCTGCCTTTGCTCCAGTAAGCCTGAGGGGGAGGGGCTGCTACAGAGCAAGACCTTAGGTCCAGAAGGCAAGGACAGCCCTTTGTGGGAGGACAGTGCCAGGATAACAGGTGCTCAAGGTATGTAAACATCGGGCAGAACTGGCTGGGGCTCCCAGGGTCAGGAAGTTTGCCGGATCAGAGGCTTGGACAACCTTGCACTGGAATTTCATATTTTCATAATATTTCTGATTCAGTAAGCTAATATCACACACACACACAGGAGTGCCTTTATAACTCCTCCTCTCGTGTTTCTCATTTTTCCTTTGACCTGGGAATGTTTTCCTGCCACAGTAGAAATGTGGTAGGAAGAAATGAAGTTCCAGAACCTTCCGACCTCACCTGTATTTAAACTTATCAGTTTAAACGCCAAAAGCACATGTTTCCCCTGTCCCTCCTTCTCAGACTCAGAGGTAAATATCAGTGTGGTTTCCCAAGAGGAGAAAATGGCTGAATGTTCTTACTGGGCTGTGCCAAGGCGAGCGCAAAGCCAGAAGAGCTAGCAGTTTGTAGGCCCAGTGGGAAACAGCTGGCAGGGGTGGAGATGGATGGGATTTCTTGGAAAGGGCTAAAAAAGTGAAACGGTTTAATTGACTTTAACCCGAAGCAAGTAAACATTCTTCTTGCAAGAAGAAATTGAAGGAGGGTCATGCCAAGGCTTAGGGAGAAAATAAAATTTAAGTCAGGATTACCGGAGGAAGCCGTCCAATGATGCTGAATTTCAGTTTTTCATTTTTCTCTGTATTGTCCAGATCTACAAGAAAGTTAGAGATTGGCAAACAAAATGGGAATATCCACTTTAATACTGCAGAAAGGTATTAATATTTGAGTGGTTCATCCTGATAAGACATATCCCAACCTTGTATTCTCAAGCTAATGTAACACTTTGAAAACTTGAGTTTGTGACTCTCCAAATAGGGATTTTTTTTTCTATAATACGCTGCCATGCACAAAGCAATTTTATTGCCTAACTTAAAACAGATGGCAACCTTGAGGACTGGCAACTGCTTTAAAATATCTATTAATAAAACTCGTGTATTAACATATCATAATTGAGTAATTTAAGTGATTATACTACAGACCTTAAAGTTCAAATTCACATAAACACTATCATTAATTTTTCTTGCATTTCAAGGCTAACTGTGAGATGACAAAGCTAGTTAGCTTAAAGTAAGCCGTTTCATGGCACTTTTTTGAGAAACAGTCCTCTGGAGTCTCCTAGCCCTCATGCACAGAAAAGAAATCCAACACCTGTGTATATGCTGAGAAGTCCCCTCGGGGCCTCTTGAGGGCTAAGGCACTAATTGGCCCATAGTTTGGTTACAGGAAATGGACTATGCTCACAGAACCCGCTAGGTAATTTGTGGGGCCCAGTGCAACGTGAAAATGAGGCGGCTCTTGTTCAAATACTAAGAACTTCAAGATTTAGTGCAGAGTATTAAGCTGAGCATAAGAGCCTTCTGAGTGCAGCCGGGCCCTGTGTGACCACACAGCTCACACACACAGGAAGGCAGCCCTGGAAGTGCTCAGGTGGGACTAGCGCTCCGGCAAACTCAGGGTCTCTTACCTTTCATGAGCCTTATGACAGCTGTTTCAGTGAGAAGCAGCAATCCACTGTCGATGTAATGCAGCAGGTTGTGCAAAGGGAGGCAGTGAACCCCGAGGATGGTGTGCACGGTGTGAAAACCTAGGATGAGAGATCCAGGAGGGCAACAGTCAGCCCGCATCTCTGGCGTCCCGGAGGGGACGAATAGATCATGTCAATAGAGCACTTAGCTCAGTGCTTGGCACCTGCAGTCAACTAAATTCCTTGAAGACAAGGTCTAAGCTTCCTTCTTTGTATTATTACAACTGAATATTGTGCTGGGTACACAGTAAGTCCCAAGTATATATTCCTTTCTCCTTGGGTCCCTTCCTAGGCAAAAAGAGGCAAGTTCTGCTCAGTGAAAAGTGGTTTCTCAATTTAACATGTTTGTAGTTCTATAGTAAGATAGCAAAAGAGAAGAGTTTCATATTCCATACACCCATATTCCATACAGGCTAAGTATTGGGATGGGGACCATTTTGCTAAAGGAAAAAATATTTGGATCAGAAGGGAACAGTTTTTATGCCCGAACTATAGGAATTTGATAGAGAGGTGGGCACTGTCTCAAGCCTAGGTCTCATGGGGAGTGCTAACCACACAAACCTGTACCAGTAACGACAAAAGATAAAAGCAACATGTGAGGGGGAAGATATCAGACCAGGAGAGAATCAGAAAAAGCCTTCTTGGAAACGATGGCATTTGAGGGGAGTTTTGAAGGAGAAATGCAAAATTTCTAGGAGTAGAAATGAGGCAAGAGAATACACTGAATGGAGACAGTAGAAAAAGCCAGGTTCAGCCTGAGCAAATCTAGGCGAGAATTGTGCTGTATTCCTTTCCAGCTATAAGTAAGTAAGACTTTCTGAGCCTCTATTTCTCCATCCCCACAATAGTACCATAACTACCTCTCCCCACAGGGCTGCTTTGAGAACTACAGCCAGGTCTATAAAGAGCCTAGCATGTGGCAAAACAACAGTGGCCGATACTGGACATGTACTGAGACCTTCAATCTGTGCCCTGGCTCATTTGATCCTCACATCACCATGGGGTGGGAATAACTAGATTCCCATTTCATAGGTGGGGAAACAGATTTGAAAGGAGCTAAGAAACTTGCCCAGGATTATATAAATAGGAGTGAGTTGAAATTTGAATGCAGGCTGGGAGATGTTAGCCTAGGCTTTTCACCATATCATCATCCTGCCTCAGTAACTGGTAGCTATGTTAATGGGACAATATGAAGAGAGGCTGAAAGGTGAGAGTATGGGGCAAATTCAGAACACATTAAATGATCCAGTTGGGTTGGAATCTTGTATGAGAGAGAAATGATTAAGAGGTAAGCTTGGAGAGGTTCATTTATTCAGCAAATCCCTTCTGTACACTGGGCAAGGGGCTAGGAGTGCAATAATGAGCAAAACAGGCACAAATGCTGCTCCCATGCACCTTGCAGTCTCGTGGGGGAGGGCAGACAATCAAATAATCACAGTTTTAAAAATGTGACCAGTTCTGTGCTTGGAGTGCATGTGACAGAGGTTTAATGCTGAAAGACAGCAGGGAATTTATTAATTTTGAGCAGGACAGAAAGAGGATTTGAGTTTTACTTTTGAAATATTAACGTGGCAACAGGCAAAGAATGGACTGGAATAGCAGTTTGCCACAGGAGGTCTGGAGACCTGCAGGGAGGCTATTGCCTGAACACGTACACGAGGTAACAAAGGCGTCGACGATGAACGAAGAGGGAAGAAGTCAGAGAGGCAGGGTAACATGTACAGGCTTGGAGACTGATTGAATACGGAATGATGGAGAAGTATCATGCAGAGGAATGATGCCCAGGGAACAGGGCATGGATTCAGAGAAATCATGGAATTTTCTTTCTCTGAGCAGTTAAATCACATGCAGTGGACAGTCCTTAGTCCTGGTAATATCGAGGGTCAAATGAAGTACAGACTCTGCCCACAAGCAGATGTTAATGGGCTGACAATGGGATGAGTCCATTAGCTTCTCTGAATCCAAAAAAAAAAAAAAAAATCAGGATTTTTACTAGTTAATCAACATGGGATTTCCCAAATGAGTTTGGAAATTCTTCCCAAAACTAAAAAAAATTGCAAATTATTTCTGAAGAAAACTTTATACTAGATTACTGATCTTACTGATTTCCTGGATTCAAAATTTCTCCTCCAGCCCTGTTGGCCATGTTTTAAAGATCCCTGGTGATCCGACATCCTCTATCTCTAGGGCTCAGTCCCAAGTTCAGTGCGTTCTTGGCGTCCTTTTCCCTATGTCAGCTCTAATCACCAGAGCAAATTGGCTTTCCCTAGGCATCTGTTCCCTCCAACTCTAGTCCTCATCCTCCAGGGCTCTTGACCTCCTCTAGCCAGTGAGGAGAACACAGGTCCTTTTTAAACAACAAATACCCTCGCTTGAAACCATGACTTCCTTTCATTGGTCTTCAATACCTTCTTTTATTTAACCAATTCAAGTCATAAGTGTCTGACCCTTGGAACTCACTAGTCCTCACTAGTGCAGTAGGCCTGAGGAGTGAGCATGCTTACACATGTACACATGCAAGCACCCTGAATTTATACACACATGCAGGTGCATGCACACAAACGTTCCACTGTCATTTCACTCCACTCCTCTATTTTCATGTCACTGGAGGGAAATAAACATTTAAGGGAAAAAGAGAGAGAAACTGTTCTTCCTTACCTGACCCATGGACACAAGCCATTAAGTCTACTCATAATAATGCTCAAATCACTATGGAGAACGTTTTTCTATGTTTCCCCTCCTTATCTCCATGAAGGAATGTGAGTTCTGTACAAAATGGATTTTTATGCTTGGTCAAGCGTAATAATGTCCCCAGTAATTCAGTTTCATTTATTTTTTAAAAGGATCTGAATATCTATGGTGAATAAATCTGAAATTTTCAATCCATTCCCCTACCAAGTTTTTTTGTATTAACAACAACTAAGGGCCGGGCGCGGTAGCTCACGCCTGTAATCGTAGCTCTCTGGGAGGCCGAGGCGGGTGGATTGTTTGAGCTCAGGAGTTCGAAACCAGCCTGAGCAAGAGCGAGACCCCGTCTCTACCATAAATATAAAGAAATTAATTGGCCAACTAAAAATATATAGAAAAAATTAGCCGGGCATGGTGGCGCATACCTGTAGTCCCAGCTACTTGGGAGGCTGAGGCAGCAGGATTGCTTGAGCCCAGGAGTTTGAGGTTGCTGTGAGCGAGGCTGACGCCACGGCACTCACTCTAGCCTGGGCAACAGAGTGAGACTCTGTCTCAAAAAAAAAAAAAACAAAAAACAACAACTAAGAATTTAATCCAGACTACTCAGGAGGCTGAGGTGGGAGGATCACCTAAGGCTGGGAGTTTGAGACCATCTTGAGTAACATGGCAAAATTCTGCGAGGGGAGGAGAGGGGAGGGGAGGGGAGGAGAGAATTTAAGCCAGAAAACCATGTATGGTTTTCATGAAATCTCCCTCATAATTCATATTCCATTGGGATAATTTTAAACCATCCATTCACCTCATGAATGGTCACTTTTGAATCCCTTTAAAGTCAAAAGAAACTCCTTTTATACCTCCACTACAAGGTGATCTTCTAAAATAAGATGTATAGATGGCAGAAGCATGAAGGATTCCAAATGTATCAGACATATCATAAATGCAGAGAAGCTGAGATATCATGTGGGGATTTTTTGGGCCCCAAAATAGCTAATGTTTCAACATCGACTAATTCAACTGGAACATAAAATTCAAGACACAGCACAGAACAGTAGTTAAAAGCATAGATTTTGGAGCTAGACTACCTGAATTAGATGAAAACATAGGAGGAAAGCTATATGGCATTGGCATTGGCAATGATTTCTTGGATATGACATCAAAAGCACGAAAAACAAAAGTAAAAATATGTAAGGGGGACTACATCAAACTAAAAAGCTCTGCACAGAAAAAAATCAACAGAGTGAAGGCACAACTTATGAAATAGGAGAAAATATTCGCAAAGTATATATCTAATGAGGAGTTAATATTCCAAAACACATAAGGAACTCAAACAATTCAATAGCAAGAAAGCAAATAACCAGATTAAAAAATGGGCAAAGTGCTGGGCACAGTGGTTCATGACTATAAACCCCAACGCGGGAAGCTGAGGTGGGAGGGTCACTTGAGGTAAGACTCCTGTCTCTTAAAAAAAAAAAAAAAAAAAAAAGGACTTGAATAGACATTCTCAAAAGATGACATACAAATGGCCAAAAATTATATGAAAAGCAGTTCAACATCACTAATCGTCAGGGCAATGCGAATCAAAACCACAAAGAGATATCACCTCACACCTCTCAGCGTACCTATTACCAAAAACACAAAATATAAGTGTTGGTAAGACTGTGGAAAAATTAGAAGCCTTATACACTATTGGTGGGAATGTAAAGTGGTACAGCCACTGTGGAAAACAGTATGGAAGTTCCTTAAAAAATTAAAAATAGAATTAACATATGATCCAGTAATCTCATTTCGGGTTATATATCCATAAGAATTGAAATCAGGAGTTTGCAGAGATACATACACTCCTTGTGTTCATTACAGCATTATTCACAATAGGCAAGATATGGAAACAACCTAAAATGTGCATTGATAGATAAATGGATAAAGATGTGGAATTTACATACAATGGGGCCTGGCACGGCAGCTTACGCCTATAATGGTAGCACTCTGGGAGGTAGAGATGGGAGGATCACTTGAGCTGAGGAGTTAGAGAGCAGCCTGAGCAACAGTGAGACCCTATCTCTACTAAAAATGGAAAAATTAGCTGGGTGTCATGGCATGTGCCTGTAGTCCCAGCTACTCAGAAGGCTGAGGCAGGAGGATCACCTGAGCACAGGATTTGGAGGCTACAGTGAGCTGCGATGATATCACTGCACTCTATCTACCCAGGGCAACTGAGTGAGACTCTGTCTCATCAAGAAAAATAAAAAAAAAAAATTGAACCTCCTTTCTCACTCCCCCCTAAAAAGAATATACATACAATGGAATATTATTCAGGCTTAAAAGAAATCTTCCCATACATGACAACACAGATGAACCTGGAGGACATTACACTAGGTGAAATAAACCATTCACAAAGGACAAATATCCCATGATTCCACTTACACGAAATATCTACAATAGTCAAACTCACAGAAACAGCATAAGGTGGTTTCCAGGGGCTGGCAAGAGGGAAAGGGGGAATTGATGTTCAATAGGTATAAAGTTTCAGCTATGTACAATGAATAAGTTCTAGAGATCTGCTAGTCAACATTGTGCCTATAGTTAACAATACTGTATTGTGCACTGACAAATTTGTCAAGAGGGTAGATATTATGTTAAGTGTTCTTACACAATAACTACGCAATAAAAAAAAGTATATATAATGAACACAAGGCAGATAGTTTATAACAGGATCTTATTTCTTATAATGGATACTGACTTAATATGCACATCTTCCTAATTAGAGCCTTATTAATCTTTGTAACCACTCTAATTTCTAGCACATTACCTGGCATGTAGTTGCTAAACCAATATTTGTTAACTGAATGAACAAATGACCAATTAAATGAATGACTGCATATACACATCCCAAGGGTGTTTTGAGGCCTGACTTGGTCCTGTTTCAAAATCCTAAGGGAAAGTGTTAGCTTCCAAGCACACAAGAATCACTTCAATTCTTGGTGCCAAGCCAAACCTACTTCCTTCTGAGTGTTAACTGTCTGTCAGACTTCTTGGTCAGATAAATTAGGCCTGGAGACATCAGAAAAAGAGCTCCCTGCAATAGCTCTACTGGTTCAAATTATTCTAGAAAGTTGTATAGGGCCCAGGCTGGGCTGTCTACAGTCAGTCTCAAGCTACAGCACAGTTTAGTTGCCAGGGGAGCTCTGGTCAGCAGAGACCAACTTTAGGGCTCCTCTCTCATGGTGACACCAGACACACGATTTCTCACACACAAGTCTTATCGTTAAACTCAAAATGTCAAAGTTTGGAGCCCATGTGAAGAAGAACGAACAAATGTATTACACCAAAGGATAATAGAGCCAAGACTTACCAGGAGGCAGAGGTAAAAACAAACTGTCAGTAGCTTCCAAAATCCTGGTCATGACGTGAAAGACAGCAAATTCAGCAGCACCGCCATGCCCCTTGCTGAGTAAAAATGACAAAGCAGCATGTCAACCAAGGAGCTCACCTCTAGCACCCCATTTGTCTTAAGCGGTGGCTCTGAGTATCATGTATGGAGGGCCTCATGCTAATTGTGAAACGTATGCTCTGTAGAAAGCCTTGTAAATATAACAGTGCCCATCTGCCTAATGCCTCGAATCTACCCAGACGGCAGGCACACAAATTACAAAGTATATTAACTTAAAATCCCCTTCTTGGCAGTACTGCTCATGTGTCCCCCTTCCTCCTCATCCACATGCCAAGGAAAGAGGATGGGAGAAGTAACAGGGCATAACTTTTTAAATGCTGAGCATACAAACTAAGGTAGATGGTGCTGGGGCTGCTGGGAATTGCTTTGAACTAGTAAGTTTCGAAAGGGCTTTGCTAAGACAGGTGACAATCAGTTTTTTGGCTCTGTGTGCACCATGATAAAATAGAGTGAGAAATACTTGCGTACAAGTGGAGAACCGAGGAATGAAGATTATGTTTCCTCCAAACGGTTTCCAGTATGTGGCAAATGAGATCCAGCTAGAGGGTAAAGATAGTGCATTAACCACTGCGAGTATCCTTCCCCTCAAGGCCCCAGCAGCTCTGACAAGCACATTCAGGGCAGCTGGCATTCAGGCTGTGCCCAGACACACAACCAGCCCTCGTGAGGTCAATTCAGAGGCACTGGAATCCAAAAAGGAAAGACTGAACACACCAGAGTCTAACAGAGCACCCTCTGTCTATGCCGCAGTGCCCCCGCTGAGCTTCCTGGCCTGGCTCACTGGCCCCACCATTCACTCTTACAGCCCTCATCCATCAGTGAAGGTCAAGTGCCACCGGGTTTGCTCCAGGCCCATTACACCACAAGGGCCAAGAGCTGACAGTCAGAAGAAAGAAGGCAGAACAGAATGGAGGTCACGAGCATGGAGTAAGACTAGAATCAAGTCCACAGTCTATTATTTTACTATTTGCATAAACCTAGGCAAGTTACCTAATTCCCTCCAAATCTCAGCGCCCTCATCTATAAAATGAAGGGGAAGCACTTAATAGGTTTGTTGTAAGACTTAGTTGGCACACTGACTGGAACATAGTGATCAATAAAAGCCATGATCATAAACAACCAGAATAGACCACCTTCTTTGCCCTAGCACTTTATCAAGAAACCCATTCTATGCTGCAACAAGTTTATCGGTAGTACAACAGTCTCCACAGAGTGTTATCAGCCGTGGATAAGAACGGGGAAAGCAGAAAGGATCTCGATAGACTCAGAGGCAAACACTGTATATCCTCAATGACACAGATTCTCAGTTTCTCTTTGGCTGAAATCAAGTAAAGTAAACACGTAGTCAATGTAATAAGGTTCTGCAGCAACTCCCTTGGGTAAGCTCTGGAAAGGCTACACAGCCACCCTTCTTCCAGGGGAGCAGGTGGCTTGGATGGTTGCTGCTAGGTGGGGACAGGGAGATTTGTCTGGAGTCAAAATTAGGGACATTGAGTTTTCTGAGCTGACACATGTATTATTTCTGGGCCTACTGGTTCTAGAGCTTGTTAACACAACCTAGTGTTAAAACTTTTACATGATTAACTAAAACCATGGAGAAAAACAACGCTTGAATGAAAACCCTTCTTAACACTTTGGAAGGTGAGATTTAAAGTCAACAGAAAGAGAGGTGATGTGTTAAATAATGTGTTATGAGTTAAAACACACACACACACACACACACACACACAGAAAACAAGTTAATATCAACACATTCACAAAGTGAGCTCCTTGGCACAGTTCTACTGAGAAGGAGATTTAAGAAAGATTCAATGTCCTGACTATAAATATTTGTATATGAAAATGCCAACCTCTCCTAATATATTAAAAACTATGACACTCAACCCTTACTATAGAAATTAAAATATATTATTTTAAAAAGACACTAATGACAGCAATAAAGGCAGAAAATTTTAATATTAAACATGAAGAGATTAAATCATGGTTATATCTAACAAATGTAATCATCTAGAATTTAATGCAAAAACATATGTTCATCTACTGGCTCATCTGCACACTGGTCTTGGGCAAACTTGGAGGAATAATGGAGTGTTCTTTCTCTGTGCAATAGTTTTTTTTAAGTGTTTCAAACATATTATTTCTAGATTCCAAGCATATGCTTTTTGAAACATGTCTTTTCAAGACAGCCTTAAAATTCAACCTAGTCACGCAATTTCTACCTACTTATAGAGTGCTGTTATTAATATGGATCACACAATTTGAATGATTGGGTACCAGGTAATGAACTGCCAATCTCATCAGTAGAGTCTAATATGGTTGTATTTATAGAATTGAGCCAGACTCTGGCCTAGTTGGGCTACTGGAACTAATTAAGAATTGAAGTTCAAGTTCTCTCATGTCTACATAAACCTCCATGTACAGAAATCATTACTTACTGTTTAGTAAGGATCTGAGAGTTGCCAAGATGAGATGTCAACATTTGGCAACCACGCTAAATTCATTGTCCTATGTTTCCATGAGTGTATAATTACTTTTGAAAGGAGGGCAATAAGCCACTTTCAAAACTAAGTTCTCTTTGTTTAAGGTTCCTGTTTCTCTTGTCTCAGTCAATAGCACCAAATATACTGGTTTAAGAACAGGAGATCTCCAAAAACCTAATTTGAAAAACACAAATGGGTTCACTGAAACACATCCTGAGAATTATATATATATATGTGTATGTATACACACAGAGAGAGAGAGAGAGAGAGAGAGAAAGAAAAAGCAAAACCAACCAGTTTTGAAACGTAGTCCAGAACCATCTGTTCAATTTTCTTCTTTTCTACACCCTGTAGGTGTCTCAGTAGATGGTCTCGTAGCTCAGACACCATCTGAAAACAGGATATGGGGAAGTCACAACCTACCACTCACACCTGCAACAGGTTCGAATTAGATCCATTTATTAACATTCCTTATCAATATGAAAAATATTAGATCTGAAGATCCCACCAGCAGAAACATAACTCTCAATATTTCTCTGGGTGAGCATTAATCAGGAGCCCCCAGCATTTTCCTCAAGGGGAAGTACTTATGATTTGCCCAAAGCCTGGTGAGCAACTGAGAGTCAGGCCCTAGGCCCTGATAAGAATCCTCCAAAGAAGCCAGCGGAAGTCACCGACTTAGAAGTCAAAGGCTTTGGGATCTGTCCAAGGACTGAAATCTACCACCATGGGGAATTATCAGGAACAACTCTGCACACGGAATGAGCGTGCTAACGTGCGCAGGAATAAAGAGGAAATGCATCAGGTGGCTTCCTCAGCACAACATCCAGAGAGAGACACTCGACAGAGCCCCTTGACATGCAAAGGTAATGAAATAATCATTCTGGCCCCTCTGAATTATCTGTTTTTATACCTGCTCCTTTCTGATTATCTTTGGGCCTCCCCAGTCAGGGGCTGGCATTCCCGGGCTGCCCCACCCCCCCTTGCTTTTCTCTCTCCTTCATCCTTCTCCTTTATTGCCTAGACGCTCTGCTCAGCAAAAGGCCCTCCTGGCCAGAGAGAGAGATCACTGCACCAATAAACAGCCCATGGGAACTGTACAACAGACATCATACATGCACAGATCTTCTATTTAATATTTCAGGAGATTCACATATATAACACCCTGAGTAAAACCTAGCCCATGGCCCTCAGGGCCAAGACGCAGCAGTATCTTATTTCAATTCAGTCTGCTGCATTTGCTAATTAATTTGGCTTTTAAAAATTTAAATTTTTCTTCTGTTTAACAAATAGTACATATTTTTGTGCTTCTCATTTTTCTACAATAACCATAAAAAATGAAAATTAAAATCACTCATAATCCTATCATCTATATTAACATTTTGGGGGTTATTTTTCATTTTTTCTGGTGTGCACACCCATTCTAATGTTTTATAATCAGTTTTTTCACATAATATTTTCCTTATGCCGCCCAAAATTCTCTACTATACTAGTTTTCATGGCTGCACAGTATTTAATTTTATGAAAGTACTATACTTGAATTACTTATTTCCTTCTTATACGTATGGGATATTTCTTTTACTACTGTTAATAATACCACAAAAAATCCTCATACAAAAGTTGTTTGCTAAATTGTCAATTATTTTGACAGACTAAATTTCTAGAAATGGAATTTGTTGGATCACATATTTAACGTTTGCAAGACACTGTCAAAATGTCTTCTACTGTGGTTCTACTAATTTTCAAGTGGTTGAAAATTCACGAGGTTATCCCAACTCTCTGTACCTTGAACTTTGCTAGCATAATTTTTAAATCTTTGCCAATTTGATTAGCAAAAAACCAAAACCAAAAACCCACTTGTGCTATTTGTCATTTGATCACAGCAATACTGAACATTGGCGAGGCGGTTCTGACCATTTATTTTTGAAAATTCATTGGTCAGAGACTTTGTCCATTTCCCTTCTAGTGTATTTTCTTATTTATACAATTTATATACTAAATGCTAATCATTTGTCACACAAGTTGCAATTTTCCCCCAGATTTATTGTTTGCCTGTTTTTCTGTTTCTGTTTTAAGTTTCATTCTATCACATCTATCTTCCCCTATCTATATTCAATAATATATTTTAAAGTCTTTATCTATTTCAATATTAACTACCTGCTTATTTTATTTAAATTCTTTCACACAGTTCAATTTTTATATTAAACTCCTCTGTCAGATATTTCTGTTGCTTTATGGTATAAATGGTGGTATTTGGGATAGGAAGACTCTAACTTAATTTTCTTTTCCAAATAGTTAACCACTGACCAATAGATTTATTTTAAAAAGTGTTTCTTCCCATGTTGATTTTAAACACCTCATTTATTATACACTAAAGATTCTAATTTAGAGTCTATTGACTATTTTTGTATGCACACCGATTGTTTCTATTACTGCAGATCAATAACACATTCAGATATCTGATGATACCAGTTCTACTCCTCTTTGTCAAGTGAATTACTTAGTCAATTGTAAGAGAAGTTTCATTGGCTTTTTAGTTGTAATTTTATTGAACCTAGACACTAAGGATTGGAAATGGAATATTGTTTTTCATTCTCTTTTCTAACTGGTTAATCCTAATTAAAAAAAGAAAATACTTGTATGGAAATCACTAGCTTACTATCTTGCTCTTTATTATTTTCCATTTTCCCAGTTGATTATCTTGTTTATTGCATTAGACATAGGATCTTTTTTTTTTTTTACTTTATTATTGTATTGGCTAGAATTTTTAGAACAAAAAATTATAGTGAAAATAGCAAAGATCCTTAACTTCTTTCTGATTTTAATAGGAATGTCTCCAGCATTCCATTAGAAAGGAGGTTGACTATTAGTATTAGACTATTCTTTGTCTTACTGAGTTAGCATATCCGAGAGTGGAATTTGACTTTTATCATCTTTTAGCACCTATAGAGATTATCTGTTTTTCTTTGCTCTTGTAATATGATGAATTACATTAATATATTTCCTAATATTAATATTAAGCCTTCATGGAAATAATCCGATTTAGCCATGTTATATTTTCAAGAGACCACTGGAAAGTATTTTAATTAGGCTTCTGATATCTATATTCATAGAAAAAAGTGATCATTGTCATATTTTGGTTTTAAGGGTGTGATGGCTTTTTAATAAAATGATTGAGAAGCTTTCTATCTTATTTCAAAAAATACTTTACACAGCATGGGACTGATTCTGGCCCTTAAGTTTCAAATAACTCATTAAATAACGGGGCCTTCTTTGGAAATAATCTTTAATATTTTTTCAAATTATTTTATGGTTATTGTGCTTTTAGCTTTTCTGTTTCTTCTTGGATCAAGTTTGGTAATTTCTATTTGCAAAGAAACTATTCATTTAACTAGAATTTTTAAGGGTAGTAATATAGATTTATATACATTTCTCTCATATTGTTAAACTTGCCATATGTATGGCAAGTTTAGATTGTCCCATTCTTAACCCCACATAGTATTAAAAATATATAAAATATTTTGGATTTACCAGTTCTGCTCTTTAATATTTTTGTTTTATGTTTCTTTGGTGATCCTAGTAATAGGACTTCTTGAGAAATGTGATTCTTTATTCTGTTGTATTTCAAACTCCAAATACAAAATGCCACAAAGACATTGCTCTTTCCTTTTTAAAATTCTCACCACAATACATTTCTTATCATATGTTTATTGGTGTGACTGATAAATGTGTGGCTCCCATACTCTTCTATGTATTCCAAGAGGGCAGAGGTCATATGTGTTTCTTACCACTGGACACACAGGGATTACAGTGACTGGCAACAGCTATTTGTTGAAGGAATGAATGAAGAATGAAATCATGATGGGAAGTACAATCTAGACCTCTCCCCCTCTTCCTGAGGCCCCTTGTTTGCTGGCAGCCAAGGAGCCCACAAACCACTCACCAGTCCCATCAGCAGCCTCTGGTGCTTGTCTTCCTCCTGCAAGAGGGGCGTTAATCGTGGCTCTGAAATTAAACAGAGAAACAGTCAAACTCTGATAGTTTTCAGGAAATGGGTTAGAAGTAAGAAGAATCAATCTGGATCTCTCTTCTCTGTTTCATTGGGAAGACATAACACTTCCCCGACAGGATGAATAGTTTTCATTAGCTGAGGGTGACCTGGTCCCACAGCTGACCCTGTCACTCGGGCGGTACAAGAAAGCTCTGTGAGACAGAGGGGAAGACAGAGAAAGGAGGAAAACAAGGAACACATTCCCCAACAGCAATAGGCTCTAGCTTTGATTTTTCTTCAACGCTAAAACTCACCACTGAAGAAGAACCTCTGCTCCACTGGCAACAGAGGGAAGTGAGCCCTCTCTTAACCCTAAGGGGGCCATAAACCAAGGGACAGGGCTCAGTGGAAGGATTATGTGACCCCTGTAGTTCAGTGACTTTGGGAGTAATTGAGCTGAGGGTACCAATCAATTACTGTGGCAAATAATACTAATTGGCACAAGTTATCAGACTGAAAAAGCGGCTGGAACAAGACGGAAAAGTGATACGTAAGGTTAAATCAAACGGCACTTACTCCACCATGATTGGCACTGTGCTAGCGAGACCAGAAGGCCAGGCAAACAGGTCATGGAAGATCTGCCCTGACGCTCCTCTGACCTCACCCTTGTGCTCTGTTCTCCTCCCAAACCCTGAGGCCCCAGCAAGAGGGCAGAACTGCCTTGCTCAGTGGGCCAACAACTGCCTCTTGACCCTGAGGCATGCATCCTACCTGGATCCTATACAACCCTCATGAATAACAATTCAAAACGTGAGCCCAACAGCCCTGAATTTCACAGAATGTCCCATTTTAGGCAGTGACGGCATTCTTCATGGGAAACTCACACAAGCAAATCATGTAAAAGGAAGGGGAAGAGTTTCCTGAAGTGACAGCATGACCAGTAACCGGCTGCAAACAGCCCTGGAGCACACACGGAGCAGGAGCAGCTCTCTAAGCAGGGTGGGAGCGGAGAACATGACAGACTCCTGGCAATGCAGGGAGGGGGACCCTGAATCACACACGTCACACACCTGCCTGGCCAGGCAGGACCCTGGCTTTAGGATGGATGGCCTGGTAACACGGGTGGAAGCAGGTCCCCCATCCCCCGGCTATTCAGTGAGCCCAGGCTCTGTGAGCCTGGGCTGGACGACAGGTCACCATCACAGTTGACCGGGCTGTGGGCACAGCTGCAGGATGCCCAACGCACTGCATAAAATAATTTCCATTAGGGTTACCCAACATACACCTAAAGCATCCAAGCCCATAAAATAGGAGTGGGATATACAACAGCAGCACATTGAGTGAAGGCTGAACTTCATGAGGTATAAAAATGTTCCTGTGACAACTATAAAAATGCTTGTACTGGAATGTCCTCGGCATTCCCCTGCCCCATTTCACCTGGCTAAGTCCCCCTTGTTTGTAAAGACTTATTTCAGATGTCACCCTTCTGGGAAGCCTCTTCCAACCTCCCTCTCTCCTTCAACCATCCCCACACCCCTGACCTAGCACCCAGGGGTTACCTAGTACAAACGACTTGCCCAAAAGCACATGGTTAGCACATGGCAGTCTTGGAATTTAAGTCCAGTTTTGTTTGGCTCCTGAGCCCATGGCTCTTTCCAAAAAAACCACACTGTTTACCTGGAGGCTCCTCATCTTTGTACCCCTAGGACCTAGCTCAGTGTGTGCCCAAGTTTTAACCAAAATGAAGGGTGCATGAGTCAAAGACCCTGTATGGTCAGACAGCTGGAGAGAAAGCAGCACCAAGCCAAGGGAATTGCCAAAGTGATTCCTGTGGGTACAGCCAGCGGAACATTAGTTAGACCAAGTATGTGATAAGAAATAATGAAAACCAGAGGGCAAACACCCAAGGACTCCTTTAGCAAAAGCACATACAGCGGCTGTCCCTGAAGGTCCTAGCGCCCAGACAAACATGGAAAGAGCATGTGGCCACTCTAACAGGAAGATGCTAAAGGGTCTGCCTCCCTGACACTACTGGAAGTGGTTTTTCTGCCAACCCACAGTGGTAAGAAGGACAGTGTTACAAAAGACACACTGACTGAAATCCAGAAAGCTTCATTACACGTCTTTTCTTACCCAAATTCCTCGCTTCTAGGTTAGAAATCACCCTACAAAGAAATTAGCCATGTTAGTCACACAGAAAGCATTTATTTTTTTAAAAAAATTTAAAGCCACACCACCATAAAAAGATACCCTCCTTTGAAAACCCATAAAACCACCACACAAACTGTTCTCAGGCTGCTGAAAACCTCAAAAACTTTAGTCAATGTAGCAAAAACCACATTAGGCAATTACATAATTTCAAAACCCTTTAGTGCCAACAACAGCAATAATTTAGAACAATTGCAGCTCTCAGTTATTGGGAATAATGGGGACAGAAACAGAACAGAGGTTGGAATGGGGCCTATACTTTCAGCACTCTGAGATGACTCATCTATCCAGAAAATATGCTTTCAAAATAAGAGCAAGCTCACCAGCCCACTAATACTATAAAAAAATAAATAAAAAAATCAACCTATTGTCTGCCCTTCCCCCTAAGAAGCTCACTTAATAAAGAACTTTCTTTACCACTTACACATTGTAAATCATCCATCCCCAGATTGCAAGTCTTTGAGGTTTAACATATAAACTTTTCCCTCTAGAATTTCCAGCACCAAACTCCAGAATAGAGCCCATGTGCCTGCATTCACGAAGCTGATGGTATCATTTTGCTGAGGATATTCAACAAAAACAAGCTACTTCCATGAAAGGTCGCCAACCAAGGTAACTGTAAAAGTTAACTATCTTACAGACACAATAACCTTTAATTTTACTTACTTTATTGCATCATCAAGAATATTCCTCACATATGCAGTGGACCTTCTTTTTCCTGTTTTCTAGGAGTGAGAACATGTCAGGAGTATGGAAAGGGAAGGTTTTGTGAATTGTTTCACATCGAGGACATAATGCAATATAGGTTATAACTTCATAAAGAAGAAATATACTTTCCAGGTAATCAGAACACCTAGATTTTTAAAAAAAATTTTTAAGAAACATTTTATCTGAAAGAATTGCAGATTCATAGGAAGTTACAAGTCAACTATATGTTATATACAACACTCAACTACCTGTTTCCCCGAAAATAAGACCTACCCATAAAATAAGCCCTAGCAGGATTTCTAAGCATTTGTGCAATGTAAGCCCTACCCCGAAAGTAAGACCTAGCGATGGGCGTGGCTACGCAGCTTATCTGCACAACCCATGCATTTCGTTGCAGAGTGGTAAAGACGACGAGCAGCCCTTCTCATCTGCCCCATCGTGACAGCTACTATCCCAGAGGAGACCGGAAAGCCCCACCACCAAGGTCGGCTCCCCCTGTCAGGTCCCGGCCATCCTGTGCGTGCTGCAAGCTCAGGCTTTGAGGGGAAAATAACACATCCCCTGAAAATAAGCGCTAGGGTGTGTTCTTGAGGAAAAATAAACATAAGACCCTGTCTTATTTTCGGGAAAACACAGTATATACAACAATTCTACAGAGACCTCAAGTACCCTTTCGCCCAGTCTCCCCCAATGCTTATACCTCAGATGACTATGACACAACATCAAAATCAGGAAAGTGATATTGGCACAATGTGTGTGTAGTTCTATGTCATTTCATCACATATACAGATTCATGTACATTCAAGATACAGAACTATTCCATCACCCCAAAGATCTCCTTGTGCTATGCCCATATAGTCAGTCACATCCACTCTCCTCGTCCCAACTACCCCAACCCCTAGCAAACACTAATTTGGGAACACCTAGATTTTTTAATTTAGTAAATCAATTTTTAACTATACAAGTAACCTGAGAACACATCCAAGCCATGAATGTTAATTGTACTTCTACTCTGAATGTGCTGTGCATCCTTTAACCTTCCTGCATTTCAGGAGAACTGAAGAACAGAGATCATAGGAGCACCTGTCTGCAAATGACAACGTCAAAGTGCCCAGCCATTGGGAAGGGTACTGCAGACGTCGGCCAGTCTCACGGTTTAAAGGCACCCCTTGCACCTAATCCAGCACCCTTTGGCTGCTTGCTTTGTTCTCACTGACCCACACGTACCTCTTCAGAAATCAGGTTGTGCCATTCTCTCCTGACCACACTGTTGTTATAGTGCAAGTGTGGCTTGGTGTACTTAACATATTCTAGGTTGGAGTTCAGTTTTTCCCAGTAACCCTTAAAGGTGTGCACCTGTAGGAGACAGAAATATGAGCAACCGTAAGAAGCAGGCCCTGTACCCAACTACCCAGCAAGTATCACGCAGGTCTTATTTCCCCAGCTCTCACGTGGCAGCTTTTCCGAGTGAATATTTCCCATGAAGAATGGCATTCTTGTCCCTACAGGAAGAGTCTTGCCTTCCCACTTCATTTTCTGTCCTCTTTTTATAGCACAGAACTGCTGCCCATTTCCTAAAGCCCATAGGACTTCCCCGGTTAAGGCTTAGCAGGGAAGCCTATATTAAACACATCAAGTCATTCCCTAGGGACCCATTTTTATGACTTAGGTTGTGTTAATCGTGCCATGTTCACCCAGAGAATGTTCATAACATTTGGAGCAAGTGGACTAGGTTTACTTTACTGCTAAGCTTATTTAATTCCAAAGATATCTTTCAAAACCTAGGAATCAAAAAAAGATGAACTACTTTTACATTCAGTTGTCAATACTCCAAAACAGAATTTGTTGGCATTCTATCTAGGTCTTTGATTTATTGATATAACTGTACTACCCTGAAGCAAGAATGCATCCCTCGTATTCATTTTTAAATTAAAAAACGCAATGTTAATACAGTTAATGTTGAAGGATACACTGACACAGATCGTTTTTTAAGCCAATGAAGACAGGTTTATGATACACACTTTCTTGCCAAAACATGTGCATTTATAAAAGATTTGACTGGGGCCAGGGGTGCAATGTGTGGCTATGAAACTATGTGAGCTATTGCCTGCTGTGGTGACAGACCTGGCTGAATTACAAGAAAATAAGAAAACACACAGCAATAAAAAAAGATGATCTAATGTTGAATAACAGCACATCATTCACATTTTTAGTCAAAGGACAGTCACAATTCGTTTGAAATGTATTTTGGAGTATCAGTAAAGTGAGTTACATGATAACATTAACACTTGCTGTTTTCAGAGCCTGAAATGCCCATCCAGCCAAAATCCCTTCTCCCAGAGACAGAAAAACTCTTTCCAAGAAAGTCTCCCTTCCAGGGGAGATAAAAACAAACACTGCAGCCAGGTCTCACTGTTCACTTGACCTACCTTCCTCATCTTTCTTTCCCTTTCTGTTTATGATGAATATACCTTTATCCACCCTCCTTTGTATTGAATGAATAAATAAATAAACAAACAAACAAACCCTGCAGACTTCTGGCAGCATTAGGTCCCTGACCGGAAGTCACTACGGCTTTCTGCTGTCTTAATCTGGGTTCCAGCACACTAGTGCCAAAAGCCAGAAAACGAATTGGTGTTGTGGGGACATCTAGTGGCCAATTAAGCTATTAACACTGCCCGCTTTGCCACAGGAGTGCCGTGATGCAGTTCACCGGGACCTTGCCCAGGACAGCACATGGGAGGGGAGAAACCCAGGTGCCCTCTACCTGTCTTCTGGCCTCGTCCCCTCAAGCCCCATCCTGACGTTATGAGGCCCCACTCGTACCTCCTTCTCGCTCCATTTAAAAATCCCTTTCCTGGCAGGGAGAGGTGGCTCACGCCTGTAATCCCAGCACTCTGGGAGGCCGAGGTGGGCGGATTGCTCGAGGTCAGGAGTTCGAAACCAGCCTGAGCAAGAGCGAGACCCCATCTCTACTATAAATAGAAAGAAATTAATTGGCCAACTGATATATATATAGAAAAAATCAGCCGGGCGTGGTGGCACATGCCTGTAGTCCCAGCTACCTGGGAGGCTGAGGCAGCAGGATTGCTTGAGCCCAGGAGTTTGAGGTTGCTGTGAGCTAGGCTGACACCACGGCACTCACTCTAGCCTGGGCAACAAAGTGAGACTCTGTCTCGAAAAAAAAAAAAAAATCCCTTTCCTCATTACCTTTTGGGGAGGAGGGTTCCTTTTTAGTTTTCTTTTTAATTGACAAATAAATGTATATTTCTATGGGTTACAAATGTGATGTTTTGATACATGTATATGTTGTGGAATAATCAGACTACTTAGCATATCCATGTGTCAGCCAAGAATAGACAGATAAACGGAGCCCTCCACAGGTTTATGGACAGGCTGTGGAGGGGCTGGAGCACCCTCTGACTGCATGGTAAACAGCCTGTGTTTGTATAAGCATTTTTCTGGGGAGATGGTCTTGCATCAGATTTTCAAAGAAATCCATAGCCTAAAATAGTTTAAAACCACAGAGTTGGAAAACGATCTAAATTTAAAACAAAAAGAAAAATCTTTATTTAAGTAAGAAATAGTTAGGCAAAAGTCCCCAAAATATTTTCACATGAATTTATATGTCCTTCAAGGAGGCCACTGGCTTATGATAATACCATCTATAATATTTAAAAGAGTATCAGAAGAAAACAAATGTATATGTCACTATTTGGTATCGACTAGATAATTGATGCAATTTTTTAAGTTATGAAAATTCACAGAAATCACTGTAAATTGGAAGGTCTATTTGGAAGCCTGGGAAATTGACACAGCACAAGGGATGGAAATGGATCTGAGTAAGTGAAGGATAAGGAGAGGATATTCCAGGTAGGCCCCTTGGGATGTGAGCAAAGACTGAGAGACCAGGACACAGGCTCTGGGTTTAGATCAGAGCCAAACAGAGAGCAGACAGACAATAGCACTTCATTCTCTACAGTGAAGATGGCAGCCTCTCTCGTGTGGCTCCCAGCCTTCGCTGCCCATTGGAACCACCTGGGTCCCACCCCCAAGCAAGTTCATTGGTTTGGGGTGTGACCTGAGCCTCAGTTTTACAGGTGCCCCAGGTGATCCTAATGTTCCGCCAGGACTGAGAACACTGCTTGAGCTTGTCTGAGTAATCCCAGTCACCCTCCCACCCTCCCACCCTCAAACATGTTAGTCTACCTATCCCTCCAGCTTAGAGGCTGATAAAGAAACCAGTTGTCTGAATACTTGTGATTGCGTGGTTTAAAAACAGGAGGTACAGTTAAAGATGAACTTAGAGCCAATCTTTGAGGGATCCTAAATGCCAAGTTAACAGCAGCATGCTCATTCACCCAGAGAGTAAGAGTAGCTGCAACATAACATGTTAGATGTTGTAACCTAGCATGGAGGGGAGGGCAGAGTAGGAATTTGAACAATCACATCCTAACAGCCAAGGCACACCATCTCGCCACCAAGGCTCAAGGATGAGCCTGGTGGCACAGACAAGCACTCCATAGCAGTCAACTGGCACTCACCCAGCCAGGTGAATACTGAGTGCCATCTGCATCAGGGACGCCAGCACCATGGTGAAGGCCACAGCAGGCCAAGAAGCACATCACCAGCTACTTGAAAAGAGCTCATAATGCGTTAAGAAAATGCATAAAAATGTTTTATAAGAAAAACACCCATGAATTTAGCTACTTCCGGGAGACTCTGGTGTTAGAAATAATCAGATCCTCAAGGAATGACCCAGGAGCGTTTTCCTGCACAAACGAGAGTTTTAAATTTTGATTTTGAAAGAAGGAAAGTTATTCCAAGTCTCTTCTTCAGAAATAATCTCATTCTGTTTCTTAGGAAGACATGAAATAACTGCCAAATGCAGCCCATCATAACTATTAATTGAACAAAAAGGATCAACGGGTTACACACCAAGGGACTGTTTCCCATTTATGATTTAGATTGCCAGTTGATCCAAAAACAAACAAACAAAAAGCCCTGTGGTACTGGCTCATCTGCAAGTTACTGCCAGAAAAAAAAAAAAAAAAAAAAAAACATCTGCCTTTCATTTCTAAAAGGCCTTCTGGCTTCCGTCCTACTTCTGCTGATTAACCAGCATCTTCGTACAGGAGAGGAGGCCAATTCAGAGAGCACACTTCAATTCTGTGCGCCAGGACTTAACCAGCAGAGATAAAGTATTGTATCACTCCAGTTTGGCTCTTCAGTGGAGCCCATCTCAGTATCAGCTTTTACTTACAGCCCCCAGAAACACAGCGACCCACCTCCTCTATCATAGGCAGAATAAAATAGAAAATGTCTACTTGTACATAAAGCTAGCAAGGCACTGTACTAAGATGCTCCAAACAGGAACATCCACACACAGGAGAAGTGACAAAAACTCCTGCCGCTGCCCACTGAGGGAAATGAATGCTGCAAGTTCAAAGTCTCCTGAATATAAACGGACCTTCTCCTCCTTTCCTCACTATCTAGCAAAAATTTCCCCTTCTTTGCCCAGCTAGGTAATTCTATTAGCCATTTTTAATGGACTGGATTTTTTTAATGAAATCAACAAATATGGGCCGGGCGCGGTGGCTCAAGCCTGTAATCCTAGCTCTCTGGGAGGCCGAGGTGGGTGGATCCTTTGAGCTCAGGAGTTCGAGACCAGCCTGAGCAAGAGCGAGACCCCATCTCTACTATAAATAGAAAGAAATTAATTGGCCAACTAATATATATAGAAAAAAATTAGCCGGGCATGGTGGCACATGCCTGTAGTCCCAGCTACTTGGGAGGCTGAGGCAGCAGGATTGCTTGAGCCCAGGAGTTTGAGGTTGCTGTGAGCTAGGCTGACACCACGGCACTCACTCTAGCCTGGGCAACAAAGTGAGACTCTGTCTCAAAAAAAAAAAC
>VSMD01107662.1:0-29951 GCA_008750895.1 Mirza zaza
GGAAAACATAAAAATTAATGTACTCACCAAGAAGTGGAAGATTAAATCATAGGAAATTAGTCGGGGAGTACTAACGGGGGGGGGGGGGGGATTTTGTCCCCCAGGGACATCTGGCAATGTCTGGAGACATTTATGGTTGTCACTAAGGGGTGGAGGGATGCTACTGGCATCCAGTAGAACAGAAGCCAGGGTTGCTGCTAAACATGTGACAATGCATAGGACAGCCCTTCTCTCCCCCAACAAAGAATTCTCCAGCCCAAAATGTCAACAGAGCAGAGGATGAGAAAGCCTGTGCTGGAGACAGTGTGCAGAGCAAAAAATTCACATATAGCAACTGAGATTTTGGCTCTATAAGCTGTGGTCTTCAAGTCTTTCATTTCCTTAGTGGGACCATAACACTGTGTGCCAGCGGCAGGGTGATAAAAATGCCACTTTTGAGGAAGAAAGGACTCAATACTTTTCTACATACTCTACCACAATACGCCATTCTTTAATGTAAGTAAAAAGCACTGGAGGTATCTGAAATAATGTGTCCTGGTGGACTTTTAAATGGACAAGACTTTTATATTATTACTTTATCTGTTAATTAGGACACACTGACTTCTTTGTTCTGGTTTCACTGCTGCACACTCTGGGCCCAATTACTGACTGATGGCGCCATGAAAAATAATTACGCCCCATGCCATGGCTCTCACACACTGTGTGTTTTTCTTCACCAGATATGCTACCTGACCGTTGAAAGTGAGAAACTTTGCTACTTCCCATTAACGTATTGTCCCTTCTCACACGAAGCATGAAGATTTTGCCTAAAGAGCTGAGTCAGTCGAAAGAAGCACGCAATTATCACAGATTCCCACATTTGAAAGCAGCAGAGTGCAAGCATCCTGCTGTTCGAGGCCGTCAAAAAGATTCCACGTCAGCAGGAAACAAAACCAGTAGGAGGAATTCAGGTGGAGAGGCAAGTTCTCATGAAGCTAATTACTCAGAGTATGAAAGTAATTGAGTTAGCAAATCAACTTTCCCAGGAATGGAATGGTGGTATAAAGACGACAGCAAAGTGGTACAGCGTCCCTCTGAACGGGTTTAGCAGGAAGTATCTCCTGATGACACCGTTAGCATTCAGCTCTTTTAGGCCCAAGCAGCTTCCCTCCCCATACCAAAGCTATGTGCAGAACACCGTTTGTCAGAGAACACCCAGTAAAAAGGATAGCAACCTAAGTGTTCCTAATTCTGTTTTAAAAGAATGTACAACAGAATGTCTCTTGTTCTTGAATTTACCAGAGAGAGAAAAAAAGAGAAAAAGAGGAAAGGGGTGGCGGGGAGATTGAAACAGGGTCTCGCTATATTTCTCAAGCTGGTCTTGAACTCCTGGGCTCGAGTGATCTGCCCCCTTCAGCCTCCCAAGTAGCTGGGTGGTGCATACTCACCTCCCCTCTCCCGCTCAGAGAGTCATTTTTAAACCCGATCTTTTCCCTCTCAGATAAAATCCATCCATCCATCCATCCATCCATCCAAATGATGGGCACCTATGAAGTATTAGGCTTTGTTCTAGGATGCCTGAATCTCTCTTCCTATGGAGTTCGTACAGCCCATCTTGATTTCACCAATGCCTCCTCAGGTTACAGCTGTTTTAAATTGCTACCCAACCACTTCATGCAAATAAAATATTAATAATATAACATTAAAGAAAGCAAAATTGTATGCCAGAAGTTCGTAAGAAATACTAGGCCAAATTGACACATCATATATAGCATAATTGCAATTTTACAGGCTTGGTTTATTTATATGGCTAAATTATAATATGGTGTTGCTTCTTATATACCTAACTCTTCATAATTCCTTTTGGCTCCACCCCCTAAATCTTTAGATCTCCTCTCGCAGCTAATCTTATCTCTATGTTTTTTTACCGTCCCCACAGACATTAACCTCCACACCATCCCTACATCTTCCATCGTCTCCCATCAATACCCCTTTCCATACCAGCTCTGTATTCCAAGTTCACCTGCAAGGAGAATGCTGCCCTAAGGAAGATGCAGTTGTTATACTGAAAGATGGATTTACTCACTCATTCAGCAAATATTTATTAAGTGCCTATCATGGGCCAAACACTGCTAGGCGCTAAGCAAAAGAGCCTGTCTGGGTGGCACTTATGAACTAGAGGAGGAGACAGAAGTGGTCAGATAAGTATATAACAACTGTAATAAGTGCTGTGAGTTAAATACAGGCATTATGCAAGGACAGAGCAGGGACCCCACCTGGGCTGTGGCTAGGGAGTGTTCTTCAAAGGAGCAATATTTAAGAAGTCCACTGGGCAGTGTGTGAGGAATGGGAGAAATTTGAGGCGGAGGAAATAGCATATGCAAAACCTGCCACTTTTAAGAACTGAAAAGAGGATTCTGCAAAGCCTACAGTGGGGCAGAGAGGGGACTAAGCCCCAATCCTCCACGGCCCTGCAAGTCATGTTTTGGGGTCATCATAAGTGCACTGGTAAGCTATTGAAGGGTTTTAAACAAGGGAGTGAAATGATCAGATTTGCATTTTAAAAAGATTTGCTTCAGGTAGATGTTGGAGTATGTATTAAAATTCTCTTCAGCATCCTCTATTAGGTTTTCCATGGATTGTTCAAGTCAAGTCCCCATGAATATTTTTCTAGGTATCATAAATTCCTTTGCTCTGTGTGAATTTTATCTCCTCAATTAGATAATAAATGCTGGCCATGGTATTAAACTACCAGAACCTAGAACTGGCTGCATTTGGGCTAGCTTGCCTGTGACCTATACCCCGCCCCCTGACCCCCTAATATTTTGGAGGAAACTGAGAGGGCCTGACAAATTTCAGCTACTCTGGGCTAGAGACCAGGATCAGGTCTCTGGACTTGTCTTCCAGGACTTTATCTGTTACCTCACTCTGTTATTAAAAAAGAAAATATTTTTCTTTAAACCAATGGATTATTCACTGCAGAGAAAAATGATGGGATTTCCTTCTCTGAAGGTCATTAAAGTATGATAAATCTAATCTGGGAGGGACAGATGTGGCATAAGCAATGGCAGGAAGGAAGAAGAGAGGACACTGTAGGGAACCCAGGCTGTGACTGAGATGTGGAGATGCAGAATGTAGGCTTGCTCCATATTTTAAACTATAGGGTGGGAACAACAAGGACTGATCATGTCTGTGAAGCAAAGACAATACTGACCCTGGCAGCCAGCACGCATCTTTGTGGACCCGGCTGAGAAAAGTGGGCAGCACACTGTTTCCAACCCTTCACGGCTTCTCTACCCATGTGGACCCAGAGCCTGACTTAGCCAACAGGCAAATTTAAAGGCAGAAGACAGAGTTCTGGGGGTACTTAAGCATACACTCAGAAAATTCCAACTACCCACTAGGTGGTCTCCGGCAAGGTGAATTTGGAGTCAGCTTACCTCTAGAGTCACCTGCCTGTTACTGTCTGCTTGCCTGCCAAGGGTCCTGCTATAGGTGGCCCATACTGCCTGAGGTACCTACAGCATCTAGAAATCAGGTAACACCCCCTCTGCCCACTAGATATATAATTCCCAATTGTCAACACACATCACGTTAGCCAGGGTCAGGGGTCTATTTGACTCAGAAACTCTTTTGGACCCCGACTGGCCAGAACTGGGATAATGTGAGCATCAAAATAATATAATTAATAATAGTAACAAATTACAATCCAGTGAATAAACTAGGTATCTGTGAGGTCCATTCTGCTATAGTTAATACATACACTAGAGTGCCAACTAATAAATACGCAAGGAATTATGGAAAACTCACCATGTAGCAAGTGTTCTAACAGCGGCCGATTCAGGCAGGAATCACCACTGGATGCTAATGCTGGCGGGTAAAGATTTCCTACCGAAGATTAGGATATTGGTGTCGTCTCAGAATACCTCACCACAAAATAACATCGATCACAAAGGGAAAAATGGTGACTCTGTGGGGAGAAAGCTGACAAATAACCACCCTGAAAGGTGATTAAAGTTGATGTCACGTGCCCTGTACAATGCACTGAGGAGAGCAGAGCATCACTTCTGCAGCGTCCTGCCAGGAAGGCTGGAGTCTGGAATCAATGATGGATCCCGGTTGACACACATACTACAGAACAAAATGTCTCTCCTTTCTTATTTTCTTTTAATCTAGCTGTTTGTTTATTTACTTATTCAAAACAGGCTCTGGCTCTGTTGCCCAGGATGGAGTGCACTGGAGTGATCATAGCTCACTGCAGCCACGAAATCCTGGGCTCAAGAGATCCTCCTGCCTCAGCTTCCTAAGTAGCTGGGACTACAGGTGCACACCACCATGTCCAGCTAAATTATTTTTATTTTTTGTAGAGGTGTGGTCTCACTTTGTTGCCCAGGCTGGTCTTGAAGTCTTGGGCTCAAGTGATCCTCCTGCCTCAGTATTCCAAAGTGCTGAGATTACAGGTGTGCGCTACTGTGCCTGGCCTTTGAAACTTTTAAGGTTGTGAAAAAGAGGAAAGACCGAGAACTCTTTCAGACTGCAGGAAACTAAAGAGACATAATAATTGCATGTCTACACAAACACACACACACGCAAATAGAGCAAATGTGGTAAAATGTTAACCACCGGAGAATCCAAATCTGGATATAGAAGCGATGAGGGTTCTTTTACAAATTTTCTGTAAGCTTGAAATTATTTTAAGTCTTCCCTCCCTCTCTTCTTCCTTCCTTCCTTCTTCCCTCCCTCCTTCCTTCCCCTGTGCTTTGATGTCTTTAGGGTGTACAGGCAAGTCACCAGGGAGGAAGCACAGCCAAGACTCTGCTGTTGCTCATGTTACAAATGAAGCAGCCTGTTTTCAGGGACAGATGTCTTTGCTTTTCTGTATTACATATTCTTTGAGAACTTTTGTATTTATTTAAGGTATTCCTGGAAACTTGTACAGCTTCTCAATTATTATTTTTTGCAGATTGATGTGCCAGGAGCTCCGTTATAAAGAATGACTAAAAGTTCCTATCTGTGGCATTAAACATCTTCAACAATTTTGCCCCAATCCAGCAGCTCCCACATTCCTCCTCACCTTGGCCCTCAGCATACTGAGCAACTTTGAAGCCTATCTACCTTTGCTCATTCTGTTCTCTCTACCGGCATTTTCTCCATACTGTTCCATCTTAGAGGCCCAACCCAAATTTCGTCCTTTGTAAAGACTTGCTTACTCCCAACTGCTCTGTCCCGGGAAGAACTGTCACTTTCTTCCCTCCATTTTCCTAAAACACTTTGCCTGTATATACTGACCCATATTATGGTTAGCAGGCACATGCCTACCTGCCTGCCCCACCAGGCTGTGTTTTGGGGAGGCAGAAGTCAAGCAGTATTTATTTTTGTATCCCCCAGTGCCCAGCATGGTGCTTGGGACACGGCATGCTTATTATCTGTTGAAATGAAAAACCCCACATCCAGGCATCTACTCACGAGTAAGTATGATGGAGATGTAGTGATTGAGAGAGATGTAGTGATTTAAAGAGGTGTAGTGATTTAAAGAGATGTAGTGATTTAAAGCAGGCACTCTCAGGGCAAAATGCCTGCATGTGAATCCTGGTTCTGCTGCTTTCCAGCTGTTGGCAAGTTAGATTATACTCCAACTGCACAGTCAGGAAAATAATAGTACCTGCATCACCGTGGTGTTGTGGGCATGAAGAACAATGTGTCTACCATCACCACTGGGATTACTGGACCACCCTCTGCTGTTTGGCAAAACACACGTCCCCGGCACCCCAGAGACAGTCCGGTACTCGTCCCCTCTCCCCTGCTCTCCACTCCCATGAAGTCAGGGTTTGAGGTGTTCATGCTACTTGTTCAAGATCAAGTAGGTCTGCTAAATTCTTGGGGTCTACGTTGGTTTCTGCTTCCTAGCGTGGACGCGGGAGACGCCGGCGGAGCCCTGCAGGGGATGCGCATGCGTACGTGGGCACTGGGGCCCGGCAGAATGGCGCGTGCCGGTCAGGTACGGGGGAGCCCCGGTCCTGCATCAATTATACGCAGGAAGGCCATAAAACAAATGCAAAAACAGACAAACACCCCTCAACTTTTGAAAGGTATATTATGGCCAAGTTAAAATATTTCCTTCCCATCATAAGAGGACAGAGGTGAGCACTGACGTGTCCGAGCACTGTCCTCCCTGCCTCTCCTGGAGCGCTCAGAGCAGAGACTGCCACGCGCCGTGCACCGACCGTGCTCCGGACCCGTCCCGAGCACCTCCGTGGTGGTCGCCCGGGACAGCCAGCCTAAGTTGGGGGAAGGTACGGTTTTGTTTTCGTGAAACAAGAACAGGAACTACAACTGTCTCCTAGTTCACAGACAAGCAATGGCAGCAGGGGCCCGCAGTGGCACCATGCAGTGACAAGATCCATATGCCTACGACGAGGAGTTCACTGGACTCTGTGATTTCCAAGGTTGCTTCTGGACCATGACTAACTGTTGACTATCCTTGACACAACACTTTATGCCATGGCACGCCATGTGATCCAGTGAGGAAAAATCAGTCGCAGCAGGTGTCAGACCAGGTGAGCGCAGGCCCACAGGGCGGGTGGCCCAGCTCTCTGCACGTGCCATCAGCAGCACCTTTCCAGTTGCATCCTAACTGGCAGGACTCGGCGATCCCCAAATGCAGCGTCCCTTCAAGCTGTATGGTCAGTTCTACTCTGGGCACGGCGCAGGGTGAGGAGGAAGAAAGCAGAAAGGGTTATTACTGCCCCTGGGAATGGGGTAGAATGGCCTCTGTCTTAATAAAGGGCACATTGTGTTAGGGAGGCACATGACAGTAGCAGGGACCTTGCGGTTTACACAGTGGCTCTCTCCTCCAGTGTTCAGCGCCAACCACAAGGTGCAGCAACTCTGTCTCGAAATAGCCACGACGCCCCGGGCACCTCAGTCCCTGCTTTTTACCAACCCAGGCCACGGTGCTCTCTAACGCCCACTGTCTAATATGAAGAATTCCTGCTGAAATGTGGCCCAAATCCATCATGCACGCACGGAAGAGAACAAGCTTGGGAACTAATTGCTGTTTTCCAAACTTTCTGCAAAAATAACATGCTGCTCTAAGTGTAAATAGGAAATGGGCCAGTTCAAAGGGTAATTTTGTGAAAAGCCCAAAAGGAGCACAAGCTAAGACTCTGGAATTGAATGGGCTTTTCTAACAAAACAGTGCAGTTTTGAGGGGTGGTGCTGGAGGAAAGCTACAGTATTTGTATGAATCCCAGTCCTTATTTTGTTTTATAGTGTTTATATAAGGAAAAAAAAAAAAAAAACAGCTTCAATGCATAGTGAGTGACTCCCTATTAGAAAAACAGACCTGGAAACAAATAACCAAAGAGAGATTTAGCAACAAAAAGGGGAATTTTGGAATTTAAGTAAACCATAAACTTAAAACCTCAAACCTTAGCATATACATACAACCTTCCACTCCTACAACAATGACATCTTTATATTAAAGGCACAGCCAAAGGTGAAGTTTTCACTGAACCAAAACATCAAGTACTGAGTTATCCTTTCCAGCTTGTAATAAAAGCAAATATTTTTCATAACATACAGAGCTTGAGTTTCTATTTCACCAACCCCCACCCAAATGTCATGCTCTCCTCTCGCTTTCTTTTTTGGGCATTCCTACTTACCCACCCAGAAACAAAATAACTGTGATTTTCAGCCAGCAGGAAGCCAGGTCTCAGGCATACTTCCCTCGGCATTAAAGGGACTCCACGCATTAGCAGGCAAAGAGCCCAGGAGCTGTTGTAGAGAACTTATTTATACCCATTTGGAATTTCCTGACCAACTAACAGCCTGCTGGCCATGGGGTCTAATTCCAGGTCTCTCGGCGTCAGTGAGACAGCAAAAATTACCCACTAACAAAATCGCCAGTAAGGATCTTAACAACAGAAAAAGAAGACAGACCTCTCCCATCCTCCTTCTAATTTTTCAAACAAACTATCTTCATACTCTTTAGACATGTGAAATCCTGACCTAGAAATGCAGCTGTAAACCTGTTAATTCTAGGGAGAAATTAGACAGAAAGGCAGCAAATGTTTCCTTATTCTTCCAGCTGACTTATCCCTCTCCCCGCAAGCCTACAGTGCTAAGAAAAGGTCTCTGTTAGGGTCTGAGCTCTAGCGCGGCAGCTGGCTTGAGAAGGAAATGATTCACTCTCAGGCTGAACCCAGGCTGGGCTAGAGGCCAGTGGTTCCTTTTCTTGGTTTCTTCTCATTTGATGCAACGTGCAATCTGAAGGCTAAAAACACTCACACTGGTAAACCACAGACCCCAGCCTTTCTCCAGTGACACCCCCACCCCCATCGTTCCCTTAGACATGTTATCCAAATTAGACCATGTGACCTTCAAAAATGCAGAATTGGTTCCCAGACAAGTGCATTCTATTTTTGGGTGATAACATCTCTGAGCGACCTTTTGTTTTTGTTCCAGAAAGTTAGTAAAAATGATATATCTCCCTCTAATGGTTTAAATGCATCATCTCAAAAAAACAACAGGAGTTTCTTTTAAATTCCTTCTTCATCAGTGGCTACGTACACCAGGTACATGTGGCTCTGGTGGAACAAGATTTGCTGAATTCTATCATAGGGCAGACAAGCAAAGCCAGTTTCTAAACAATAAAACAGATCAGCAAAGATTAGGGATGACTCTAAATAGCCTGCTTTGTAAAACTCGCAGGGGACAGCTGCGTGGAGGGAGGCACAGTATTACAAGAATCCACTGGATTTGCCCAGTTTGACCGGCTTGCTCAGTGCCTGCACCCGCCCGATCTCGCTGTGTCCACCTCTGCCTCCGCCCCTCCTGCTGGTGACCACACCTGCTGGCAGGACGCCTCAGAAGCGAGTATGTGCCAGACAGACATTTTTCTGTGTGAAGCTACAAAGATTAAACTTTTAAAAATGATGGCACTCACTCGGGCTTGTTTTACACCACGTTTAAACCCATAGGTTTATAAATAAACCCAAATATGTCTCTTTGAATAAACAGATTCAAAGAGAAATAACAGATGAAGAACAAAGCTAATCAAGTGCCAGATACTTTGAAATATCAGGTCCAAATAATGCCACGTCGTTACTTTACCCAACAATACCTCCATGACATAAGAGATTTGAGTTAGGCCTATTTTTTTCCTTTTGGACTTAAAGAAATGTATAGACCATGAGAAGACACAATGAGAAGGTAGCTGTCTGCAAGCCAGAAAGAGAGCCCTCACTGGAAATCAACCATGCTGGCTCTCCGATCTCAGACTCCCAGAACTGTGAGAAAATAAATATCTGCTATTTAAAAAAAAAAAAAAATTTGAGCTATTTTACATACCACAAAATTTACCCATTTTTAAGTGTGCAGTTTGATGAATTTTAGTAAGTGCAGGCATATGTGCAGCCACTACCCAGTCTTTTTTTTTTTTTTTGAGACAGAGTCTCGTTTTGTTGCCCAGGCTATAGTGAGTGCCCTGGCGTCAGCCTGGCTCACAGCAACCTCAAACTCCTGGGCTCAAGCAATCCTCCTGCCTCAGCCTCCCGAGTAGCGGGGACTACAGGCATGTACCACCATGCCCGGCTAATTTTTTCTATATATATCAGTTGGCCAATTAATTTCTTTCTATCTATAGTAGAGACGGGGTCTCGCTCTTGTTCAGGCTGGTTTCGAACTCCTGACCTCGATCAATACGCCCGCCTCGGCCTCCTAGAGTGCTAGGATTACAGGTGTGAGCTACCACGCCTGGCCACTACCCAGCCTTAAAACACATCCACCACCCTAAATATTCCCTTGAGCTTGTTTTATCATTTGCTTTTGACAGAGAAATTTTTTTCTACTTCTGAAAAAAAAATTCTGGTATTATTTAGTCACATTATTATATTCCAAACTAAGAATACATATCAAAAGACTTGTTCTTAAGAATTAAACTGAGGAAAGCATCTGAATGTGGTGTTTCTTCATCTTAAAAAATTCTGCTAAATATTTATTCATAAATATTATGTTCCGGTAAGAATACAGCTTAGTACATAAAGCAATCGAAGGTAATTATTTTGCTCAAGTAGCTTGTATCTGATCCTGTGGGTGTTTGCCGGTACGCTTCTGTGAATGTGAGGTCCAGCAGAAAAACTCGTTGTATGCAAATAAGTGTCTAGTCCTTTATCAGAGGATGGCAAAGGTTGGGAAGGGAAACAATTGAAAATATGAGCTCCTTCTGCCTGGAAACCATCAGTCATGAAGGTTCCCACTGTAGAGACAGACACACCTATCTGCCTTTACTCTCTCTTAATGCACATACAAAGAAGCCAAACAAGATGTGGGAAGACGAAGAGGAGATACTCAAGGCTTTTACTCTGATAGGTGGGGATTTAGCCAGAAAAGGGGACTCCCAGTGAGAAGGGAAACCTGCTAGAGACAGAAGACTTCTGTGATGCCAGGCTGAGGGTGCACTGGCAGTCTTTGTCCCTGAGCTGGTGGCTTCAGAACTTTGGGACTGCAATCTGAAACCACAGTTCTGATGCTTAACAGGATTACCCCAGCAAGACTCCTCTCCACCCCGCCAGGCCCTGCACCATAGACTAGGGTCTCTAGACTAGAGATATCTCTAGACTAGAGATAAAACCAAAAAGTTAAATTAAGTAGTGAGTGGTTAACCTGACTCACACTGTGGACATCTCAAGATGCATGTTTCCTGGCAGACAGTGAATTTACCTTCCTCCCCAGATGAGTTCCTCTTGTTATTGATTTTATAACACCCTTCCAGTCTCCCAGCTACAAATGCACCTGGGTTATCAGTCTCATGACAGCTTCCCTCCCCACCCCACCTCTACCCCCACCACCTACTCTGCACAATTCATCTGGACTGCACTGTTCCAAGAGCTTTATGCAGACATCAACTCATTTAATCTCCACAACAACCCTGCACCAAGGCAGGTGTGATTATTTTGGCATTTCACAGATGCAGCTGATGTCATCCATAAGCACCTGCTATTCTACTGCCACTGCTTATTCTGCTGCTAAATTAATACTACATTGTGCGGGAAAGCCATAAACTAGGTACGCTCTCTTCTGCAGCCCTTATTTAAAAAAATAAAATAACAAGATCAAAACACCACCCTCGAGTGCCTCCCTCCATTTTTCTCTCACGTAGACTTACCTTGTGAAAAACGCTACCTATGAGTATTTGTCTGAAAAGAGACAGACGAGAGAGAAAGCAGGATGCTCCGCTATCCCTCTGTGAGGGCCTCGGCATGGTCCTCCCCACAGATCCCGTGCTCTTCTCCACCCACCTCTATCACAGCCACAGGGGGTGGCAGGACTTAAGGGGATTAAAAAGGACAAGTCCGGTAAAGGCTCCGGCTCTGCCCTACCTCCTCCTGTTAGGTGTGTACCATGCTGGGTGTTGGGAGAGGACTTCCCCTTCACATGCTGGCTCAGCAGGATCTGCTCATAGGACTTAACAAAAGGGGAGATTTTCAAAGGAGAAGCCACCCCAAATTCCACAGGTGGCAGTGTGCCCCAGGGAGGTGAGGGACTCTTGTCAGGAGCATTTAGGAAGAGGACTCTATCGAATGGTCCAGTCTTAAAAGACAAGAAAAACCCTCTGGTGTTCATTATTCTTTATTCAACAAAATGCACTTTGCCAAACACATGTAAAGGCTTAAAACTGGAGTCACGCTGAGTTTCTGCACGTTAGGCTTTCTCTGCAGTTTGGCTTGCCCCACAGTTACGACCTTTATCACGTTTAAAGAGGAGACTGTCTGGCAATATATTTTCATCCAAGATTTGAAATCAACATTTAAAAGAGCACAAATGACAAAGAACTGGGAGGCTACAAAAGTAAATAAGGGAATTGAGAACTTAGATTAGCACAAAGACTCTAAAAAGGCTGTAAATAAAGAATAATAAGGACTGTTTATTTCCCCACATCTGAAGGAGGTGATAGGTCTTTAGAGACCTTCCAGAGAAAACAGCAGGAAAGAAGGAAGGCAGGCCAGCTGGCCAGGGACCCGGAGGTCACTAACCCGGGTTTTTATCCACAGTGTCAACCAGCCCACCAATCCGGACCAGATAATAGCCGACTGGAGCTCCACCTGCTCTCTCTCTGGTGGGGCTGCTAACAAGCATCAAAAGGAGCAAGGAAAAGTCATGGCAGCCAGAACTTTCCAAAGGGACTCTGATAATCACCCTCCCTCTCCTCTTGGACAGCCAAGTTATACCTGGTTACCTACCTCCTTTTAGAAGCCAAGGCATTTAACAGCCAATACATTTTTTAAGGCTGCCTTAGAGCAAATGATGGAGAGAAAGCAGGTACTATAACTTCCACAAGAGGAGGCAGAACACAGGAGTGTGTATGTGACGTAGTGAAAGCCATCTGCTCACTCTGGAAAAATACCCAGGTGAACCTTCAGACATGATTAACAGATCAATCAACTGGCAACTTCAGAGGAACGGGCAAAGAATACAGCAATATCAGACTGGCCACTGGCAGGGCTCGATCCCCCAAATCCTCAAGCAGGCGCCTGGCCTGCTCTCTGCTCTGTGCCGTGCCAGCACAAAGCAGGTGCTCTGCAAACTTTTCTTGGTTGAACACTGAGTCTGCTGACTCTACAAAGACTACTAAAGCAAGGCATGATGGGCATACAAAGAAGAGGACATGATTCTTGCCAATTAAAACCTTCAAGTTTATAGATTAGTGAGGCACACCACCGTAACTCTTAATTAAAAGCAAGTGTTGGCAACTCTTTAATAGAAACACAATTTCTAGGAATAGAGGAAGAGATGAATTCCTGTTGGGAGCATCTGAGAACACTTGGTGGGAGAGGTAAGAGGGGTAAGCAGGACTTGAAGGATAGGAAAAGCTTATATTATCAGGTAAGGGAAAGGCATCTAGGTGAAGAGCACAGTGCTCTGAGCAAAGCACTAACTGGGGAGCAGGGAGGGGTGGGACACAGCTGGGGTGGAGCACAGGTCCCTACTTCTCATACAACTCTTTGGACACGGCTGGTCTCTGAGTACTGAAAGCCAAGGATGGCTGGGCGGGCCCATCACGATTTTTGCAGGCACCAGAACTGAAGAGACAGAAACAGCCCACGAATTCTGTCAAAATGAGGCCCAAAATAAAGATTCAGAGTTAGGAGAAGGGAATAATTAGAGATCAAAGTCTGTGAAAATGAAAATGTTTGGGACACAGAAAAATAATAAAAGAATATAAAAAGCTTGATGATCCTGACAGCCATCCTGAAGTAAACAAAATCACAAAGCAGTGAGAATGAGGCAAAGAGAGACCAACTTTCACAGGCCCTCTGAGCTGGTCCATCACACATAGGAGGGAAATGGCTGCCTTTGTGCCAAATAAACCTCTGAGCAGTCATTTTAAAGTGAGAAACTGAATGAATGAAATCACTCAAGAATTTCTACTGAGTTTCGTATCATTCCTATTAGTAGTCCCCAAACTACACTCACTATTTGGAAAGTCTACTTTCTCATCATCAAAGTGTCCAGGGGACACGACACCAAAGAATTATACCCCAGGGGAAAAGCACCCGTCCTAAACCCCTTTACCTTTCTGGAAGACGTCCTGCCTCAGGTTTCTTCATTTAAAAATCAGCATCCTGAGTGAGGTGCTGTGAATTTCAGCTGCTGTTTCCTAGTGCCCATATAACGTCCTAGTGCCCTTCCGGCCTGTGTGTGTGACGGGCAGGCTGATAGGTACACAGCCACGGAGCCCAGGATGTGATGGTGCCATTTCCCCTCAACGTTGCCAAACAGCTGTCCCTGCGGCAGATTTGGACGCCTAAAGTGTGGTGCTAATGGAAAAAACTGGTGGCACAGGGCTTCGGTGTTTTGCAATTTTTTCCTGTAAGCAGCATTGTTGGAATGGTTTGACATGCAAACGATCCCTCCTCCCCCACAAGCCTACAGGCTACCAAGTCTCCACCCTAGTGTGTTAAAAAAAATCAGCACATCACATCCTCAGGCTGATTCACCACTTGGAGAGGTGGAGCACTGGTTAGGGCACATGCTGCCTAAGCCCAGCAGGTACTTCTGCCTCCTCTGCCAGGGCCCGGAAGACAAATGGGGCTTTGTCCTCACAGTTGGAGGGGAACATGCCAAATGGAGTGCCCCCAAAAACATTTCCATGGTGCATCCCTGATCTGAATAAAGCATCCCAGTCAATCAGTCTAAAATGCTGAGGAAAAACAATAAATCAGCTGTACCCTACTAGGCATACGGACTTGGATGAGTGGGATACTGACAGCAGAGAAAGAGAGAACTTTCCCTAGCTCTAGTTATAAGAAAGAGTTGATGTACATGACTAGGGCTTTAAAGATATTAAGCACTGGGGTTACAAATCACTGGAAAGAACCTTTCTCTATTTCCAGTTTGGAATGTTCTCGCCACTTTCCTCCAGGAGACTGGCAAATGAACCTGCCGTACAGAAGCACTTATGATGCCTTGGCCTAATGGACGGTCGATGCGAGAGGAAAAGGCACTCAGATAAGTGGGCGGGGATGGGAACATTTGGCAGGATGAGCTGAATCAATGTTTTCACAAAATTATTTGCAAAGCTGATGGGATTTATCAACTAAACCAAATATTGTGAGACTAAATTCAAGACATGTGACCGTCTTTTGACTCCACCTAACAAAGATCATGTCCAAAATACAAAAGATCCCTCAGATAGAAAACTTTTCAAATTAAATAAAATCACAAAAAAGGAACCAAAATAAAATTAGTACTCATGACTATTAGAAGCAAATTGCTTCCATACAGTGACTCTAGTACTACCTCCTTTAAACAAAGGTTTATACAGTGACACTGTAACAAGTCTACAGTCTCTGATCCAGTTGGGAAAATGTCAGGGGATCAGTTAAATCTGGTTTGCCACAAACAAGAAGGGATAAGAGTACAAAGATTTAACTTTTAGGATAAGAACAAATCCCAAGAATCCAACAATTTGTCCCTTTGCATAGCCCTTCCTCATGTCTATAGTTCTGTTTTTCTTTCTTTCAGATAGAGTCTGTGTCACCTAGGCTAGAGCGCCATGGCATCAGCCTAGCTCACAGCAACCTCAAACTCCTGGGCTCAAGCAATTCTTCTGCCTCAGCCTCCAGAGTAGCTGGGACTACAGGCGTGCACCAACCACGCCAGCTAATTTTTTTCTAGATATTTTTTAGTTGTCCGGCTAATTTCTTTCTATTTTTAGTAGAGATGGGGTCTCACTCTTGCTCAGGCTGGTCTTGAACTCCTGACCTCAAGTGATCCTCCCACCTCGGCCTCCCAGAGTGCTAGAATTACAGGTGTGAGCCACCGCGGTGCCCAGCCTAGTTCTGTCTATCTGTTGATTAGAAAAGCCTAATGAATATCACAGAATATTATTTAACCTGCATTTCAGCTGTGGCTTGCTCTAAGAACTACTAGGATAAGAAATCTAGTCAGTGTATATATTTTTAAAATCTTCAAAATAGCAACATACTTATTTTTAAGTGGTGAGATCACTTGTCTGTATAGAACTACTAGCTGAGATCACTAACACTGTATGTATAAATGGGCTATACTTTAAAAACTTCTCCTGTTTTCAGGATTCATAATGAACTGCAGTCCAGAAGCAGAACCAGGCTTGGCCTCTAAAACATGAACATATTTTTCCTAAAGCATATGGAAATGAGTAAATCAGTTAAGGCTCACTCCAAAAATATCCAACAGAGAAGCCAAGAAAGGAAAATAGAAAATCATCTTTTTTTTGGGGGGGGGACTTAGAATTTCTACAATTGTTTGAATGAATCTTATAAAATCTGACTTCCTAGTTGGTCTTCTTTAAGGTTTTTATTATAGAAGTCTACTCAATGCAATTTTTAAAAATTTTGTCAGAAAAGAGCAAGAGTTTATTGTTTCTGTGAACTTGAAAACTATGTAATATTTTTCATGCCAGATCAAATCAAACAACCTTTTATAGAAAAGGAGCCAAAAACAGAAGCTGTGAGCTTTAGTCACTCATTTTCCTCCAAGCCCTTACAAATCTTTCTCAGAAACTGCACTAAGGAGATGAACTGAAATTATCCCGGACACAGGAAGAAGGCAAACCCTGGAAAAGGAAGCAAATGAGCTGTACTTCTGATGGGCTCAGCCAGCCCACCCAAGTCATTCAAGAAAGAGTGGAAGTGCATAATCAGAAATAAATGCCAATACTCACAATGGGAAGTCTGCCGAGGAAGACCAGAGCACAGAATATCCAAAATCCTTGTAGGAAGGGCTGTTTTAATCCTTTGACTGACTACCCAATCTCTTAAGAGTAACAGCAACAGCTCAAGTTCTTAACATAGCGAATCTCCCTTTTGGGTGTTTGTGTTTTTTTTCTTTCTTGTTGGCATCTACAGAGCATCTGGACAGATGTCTCCAACCAAAGGGTTCCCTGCCCAGCACCTGGGAATAGCAAGAGCCCAGACTCTCTCCTTCCTACACTCAAATAGGCAGGTACTCCCTGGAAGATAAATCATCCTTCCTCGGCTTAGCTGGAGAGCTAATCGCCTGTCTGAAACCTGATGCTTAACCCATTATGACTCGTTCAAGGTTTGGAGCAAGACAGCTTATAAGGTGAAGCTGGCTACAGGTTACAACTGAAGCCTGAGAGTTTGTAAAACAAGCAAGCCCCGACAAGGGAGGGAGACTCTTCAAAACCTCTCCGGGGCTGGATGAATTCTAGGGTTCTGATTAACCAAAAAGGCAAGACTCTGAAACTCGGGGTCTCCTAGCATTTTAGCAGTTATGAAATTCAAATGTAACTACTTCTTACCTAAAAAAGATTATCTTCTCAAATACCACCACTATTAAAAAATGCATTATCTCATTTATAAACTTCAGTGTGAAATTAGCCTTCAAAAGACTAGCAACTTCAGTTTCACTGAGAGTTGAAACGCATAATTAAATCCAATTATTAAACACACACCTCATACTAGGATGAAACTGCAATAAATAAATATAAGGAATTAGAATATGTTTATTGATTTGGCTTGATGGAATAATTCACACTAAGAAAAAAAAATAACTTATCAACATAACTCCCATCAGGGAGGACATTTTATTTTTAACCACTCTACTTTGAGGTTTTTATGTAGTTTTCTGAAATACATACTTTTCCCTTGATCTGTTTAATCGGAACTTCAGAGATACCACACTTCTGACTTTAAGTGTCAACATAATAAATACTTGAACAAAGGAAAAATACTCTCCATGTCTACCTTCTAGCTTAGCCATTAACTAACAGCATGAGCTCAGCAAGTTGTGTGTTTTGACATCTGAGAGCAGGGAAGAAAGGCTAGACAACCGAAATGGGAAAGATCCCCCTCGAACTCTAACCTAATGTTTTTATGTTGGGCTGCTTGTTTTACCCTCGTAGCGCTTCTAATGGCCCTGAACACACTACTCATGGGAGAATACGAAGCACAAATAAGAACATGAATTTTAATCCTCATGCAAATTCAATCAGGAGCCCCTGGAAAGTCATGGAAGGCACCCACGAATTAAAGCAGCCCCCAGTTTCTAATTAGCTCACCCTCTACCTCTGGGGTAACGCTAACACAGACTCACCACCACAAACGCTAGGCCTCCGCTGTGCTGCTCTGTGTCCTTTCCTTACAGATGGTCTCAGGAAACACCAGGTTGGTTCCAGCCAGACCGGTCAGTGCAAACTAGTCTTACACTTGACAAACAGCACGTAATTCCTGCTGTCAGGTTCACCGCAGTGGGCTCAGAGTTCTGTTTGAGAAATGCTCTTGCCCAGAAAAAATATTTACACAACCGAGAGTGGGCTGCACAGTAGCATTGCAGGGCTCTGCCTGCTCGGCCACGAGCCTTTGGCACTGTCTGATTGACCCAGCCTTATCGGTGGCCTTTGTACCTCATTTGAGAGTAGCACAGAGACAAAACCTGGAACCAAATAACTGACCAAAGGAACAAGATTCAAGGCCCATAAGTTACTAGAGCTGTGAAAACAGTTGTGCCCTTTCACCCTGTTTTCCTGTTTCTGTGAAATTGTTATCAGGAAATCATCAAAGAGGAGGAGAAAAGTGGCCAGGCAGGAGGATGTTCCCTGCGTAGTTATCTACAATGGGGAAAGTCTGGAAGCAGTCCAAACATTCAAAAGAAAAAAGAGTAATTGAACTGGGAGAAATACACTGAGGAGTATTACATACTCGTCAAAAATATTAATTTGAAAACTATGTTTTCCATGAAGACTTATAAAAATCGAAAGAGTGTTAAAGCCAAAAGCTGAACACCAAAATATATGAAAAACTTACTGACACTGTGTTTAAATCTGCTAATCAGACAAGGATGAAAAAGAAATATTAAAAATAAGACCTCGCATGGAATTCTGATAAATGCTTCCCTTCTGTTTTCCTATCACATTCTATGAATGTTAATTTAAATTAAAAAAATTTTAATGCAGGTCAATAAGCACCTTAAATGAATGTGCATCTGTCTGAAAAAGGAATAGCAAGAGGGAACAGCTATAATAACCTGGCAAAGGCAAAAAAATGTAATAGCAGGCGTACAAAGTCACTTCATAGTGCTCACCTATTTATTTCATAAAACTGTTAAATGAGGACGGTAATACAGTTCCTTGCCCCAATGCCACAGCATCCAGCAGGGCCTGACACGAGGGTACCTGTACCTAGATCAGGAGCTTGTGACCAGGACAAGAGACCAAGGAGAATGGTGCTGTCCCTGACATTTGACCAGCACTAAATGTTTTTAAAAAGTGTTTTTACAGCTATGACTTTACTCTTTTCCTCACAACAACCTTGTGAGAAGGCAGGACAGCTATTATTATCTTCACCTGACAAATAAGCCACTTTGTTATTTGGGTTCAAAAGCAATTCTAAGGTCTAATTAAAGTTTCACAACATTAATTAGTGTTTAAAGAGGTATCAATCAGTGCATCCAGTTTACAGCATGATTCAGAAACTTGGGGGTAAAGCAGAATGTCCTCATCCCTAAACCCCGGAGAAACACAGCTGTTTTCCTAACCAACCATCTCCATTTGCTTCTAGATAGCTATAAGAGAACAGTCAAGAGCAATTTATGATGCTCTTATCTCATTACATTAACAAGAGATATTATGGTACTGTTAGCAATGCCGTAATAAAATGTTTTAAATTAATGAAAACAAAACTGTGCCAGTCAACAGAAGTAGGATGGAGGACCTGGTGTGGTGAAAAAGAAACACTGACAAATGATTGAAAATGACAGGGGAAGGGGGGAGGGAAGGTAAGGAGGGAATGCAATCTGGAAGGGGTACATAAGAAAGGCTGCCAGGTTTAGAAAATAAAAAAGTAGAACACCCAGTTAAATTGAATTGCACATAAACAATTAGTACGTTTTTAGAATAAGTATGTCCTCTATATTACCTGGCAACTGTACACAGGAGACCTCAACTTTCACTAGAATATACAATCCTTGAGAGCAGGCATTTTGCCTATTTTGTTCACAGCTGTATTCCCAGTACCTAAAACAGTGCCTGGCACACAGTAGGCACTCATTTATTTTTTAATTTTTTAAAAATGAGTCGGAGCTTGATTTCAAATTTCACTAAAGCACATTTGTGATTGATACTATGATTTTTAATTGTATAGAAGTATTTCTTGAAAATTTTCCATTTAACAGTAAATGCTGGAAAAACATTTTGTCTATCCATAGCCACTGAGAGAGTAACAAATGTGAAGGCCTTATAGTTTCCATTTCATTTCACCTAGTTCGGTTACAAAATAAATAGCTCTGTAATTATTCTGAATACAAACCTTTCTGAAACACATTACATGCTTTGCTGGCAGGGATGGGGAACCCGCAGCCTTCTGATTTCAAGATTGTCCTTTCTTGCGCACCAAAGGAGGGAAGAAAAGTTTCATCTTTCTCTGCTGCACCTTTTTAACAAAATGATTTGTTCTTTAAAATTTGGATTCAGTCAAAAGGCCAGACTTAAGGACCTAGAAAGCCACAGGTGGCCTTAAGGCTGCAGGTTCCACACCCCTGCACAGTCCAATCATTCAAGACTTTACTAATTCACTTCTGATACCTTTGCAACATTTCAATGTATGTGTATATATATGTGTATGACACTGTGTGTGTATAAACATAAATGTTTATGACTTAGCCTCTAATCAGATTTGCTTACAGGGGTCATGGTGACTAAAATAAGCAAAAACCTTTCTTTGCCCAGCCCAGACACCTGTCTGCAGTAATAATTTATAGCCTGACATCCTGGAGGTGACAAATCAGGGAGCTTTCTTTTGCTTTCAAACTCAATGGCGCAGACCTGACAGGCAGGACAGCAGGTGAGAAGAAAAAGTTATATAGCTGGATGCTGAGACCTCAGGAACAAAGCAAAAAAGGGGAGTACAGGACAAGGCAAGTGGCAAAAGGAATTAGGGGCAAACAGGGTAGGTATCTAAACCCCTGAAGACAGGATTTTGCCAGAGACACCAGAGGGTCCAGTTCCTGAGGCACCAACACCCTTAAGCACCCCTTCCCCTGGGCGTGTGAGTGGAAGCACGCAGAGGAGAGGAAGGAAAACCACAGCACCGAGGGGACTGAAGCATACATCCACTGCACTCAAAACTTAACGTTTCAATGTCCTCCCTTATCAGCTATTCTACTAGAGAAACAAATAATCGTCCTGGTTTTTCTTATTTCATTTAGGTAAATCACTGAACTTTTCTTTGCCATCACACAGGGATGATGATGACGATGACAACGACGACAGCATAACCTCATGGGATTATTGCAAGGATTAAGTATGATAGTACAGGCAAAGCATTTTAGGCACCACGGCGCACATATGTGCTTGATGAATGTTAGATATCGTCAATCATATTTTTATTAATGACATCACTCCCTGAGCAGAATGGACAACCCTCGAGACGTTGTGTAGTAAAAAGGTCAAACAAAAGAATGGACAGGGAAAAATCAGTTTGTCTCAAAATCAACAACTAAGTTTATTATCTGGGCTTGCATTTGGGGCAAGCTATAGCGTTCTTGCCAGAGAGGGTCTTGCAGCAGAGATTGCTGGAATAAAAAGTCATGTACATGGGCTGGGAATGTACACTTCAAAGGTCTCTTTCTCTTTCTGTTGTTTTTAAAGGTGCTTTATAGTGTACATGGCACCAGTAAGTACGTTTCTGGTGTTCTTATTGGTCCTAAACCTGCAAGTGGATATACTTAAGCAATGTTTTTACCTGTGGAGAAATAGCCCTGCCCAATATTTCACAGTTAGTGCTGGGACTAGGACTCTAATTCAGGTATATTGGCTCTCATGTCACACTCCCTCCAGTATATAATGTTGCCATTTGAGGGTGCTCTGAGCCAGCAGAGCTAGGATCCCGGACTCAGGGCACTCAGAAAAAATTTCCACATGGATGATTACTGCTCTCATTCATTCAGCTATTTGGCAGATAGCTCAAATGAGGAGTGAACACTTGGCATGCTATTTTGGACAGGCTGTCACCTCTGGCCATGGACCATCTCTTAGGAGGATTTTCTTTATATTTCTTCTACAAATTTATCCCAAATCTTACATAAGCAATATTGGAATAAATATGCAAACTATGTAAGTCTCTAATATAACCGAAGTAAGAATTAGAATACAGGTCCTTTATGATTCATAATATGACTTCTTGCATACTCCTCTCTGGGAGAATCACTTTACAGAATATACTCTTCTCTCCCTCATTCCCTTTCTCATTGTCTAGCAACATCAAACAAAAGCTGCTTGGGAGTGGATACCAGGAATTGGTTTTAAGCATCCAAACTCACTTTCTCTTTCCTCATGCAATCCCTCAGAAGGAAGTACAAGAGGAGTATACATTATATTTGCATCAGCATTCAGGATTTTATATTTATCTTTCAACACACCAATAAAATTGACTTAGATAATAATTTACCTAATTTCACCACACAAAGACTCTAAAGATAAAAGCAAATTTTCTGAAAGAATTAAAAAAAAAAAACCAACAAAACTTCAATGGATAGAAAATTGCTTTGAAATCCTAGTTACCTAGGCAACTTACTATTATCCATTATTTTAAAAAAAATAAAAATCAGTTGAAGCAAAAACATACATTTAATACACACACACACTCCAGAGCAGTTACCTGAGGCACAGCCGTTAACCTTTGTGGTGTGAGCCATGCTGGCTCGAGTCCAATGGCAGATCCAGAAAGGAGTGAGGAGTCGTGCAAATTTTATGCATCAAGTTCCCGAGCGCATTCAACCTGAAACAGTAAAGAGAGCCCCATCAAAATGGATCATTTAAAAATATGTACAACACTAAATCTCAGACATCTGCTTACAAAGATGACTGCTGATGGAGAAAGCAGATCAGAAGGCGGGGGAGACCACAATGGAGCTGGCCATTCAGGATTAAGAGAGAGAACACCATGATGCACCAAAGAAGATCCCTAACCATAATACCTTATGGGAAACAAAACTGCTTTTCTAGAAATGTATTAGGACGGTGGTCTTCAAATACAAATGGCCTTCTAATGTGTATCACTCTGCAGCACTCCAAAAATCATTTTTGGCTTTTAAGCTTATCTTCCTTTCCAAATGTCGGTTCAAAAGTTTCCTTTATTCAACTGCAATTTCAAAAGAATATCTTGCCCCAAATGTTTACATTTTTGAAAAGATTAACTTCTTGGAAATTCTTTTGAAGTACCTCAAATCTTTCTACCAATACCATCTTTCACACATGCAACCAGCTTTCTAAAACAAATACGATTCAGTCGGTCCTCATCTTAAAAGAAAAAAAACCTTTAGTATCTCCCACTGTTTTGTTGGATAAACTTCAAATGACATAGCATGACACACAGTTTTCAAACTTTAGGGTCCATTTTGGGCAGCATATTTCTGAATTTATACTGATTTGATATTTAGAAGTTACCTGAACTTTTAAACACCTCAAACTAATTTTTATTTCTTTTTTAATAACGGATAAATAAGAGCAAGTTGCCTAGATAACTAGGATTTCAAAGCAATTTCCTATCCATTGAAGTTTTGTTGTTTTTTTTCCAAATGAGATTACTTCAATAAGACATTACAATCATGAAATTTAGAACAAAATGAAACCAAGGGGAAAAAAAATCAGAAAAAGAACACTGTTCCCACCTTTGCTTTTTGTAAATGTCTTCTGAAAAATATTGGCAAAGAAAGCAAACAACGGTACTTATAAAAATATTCCATTTCCACTGTGCCCAAATTCTAACTCTAGACCCATGAAATCAGAAAAACTTGAGCTAAACAAATTCCAGCCTGAGAATTAAAGTGTCAATTCAGAAACCCACATTACCTCCTAACAACAGGAGAATGCTAAAATATCTGTATATACCAAACTCTAATGTAGCCACTGAAATCATGTATGAGTTTTTAAATAATATGGTAAAAAACTCAACGCATGTTGATTAAAAGAAAAACAGAACTGTATACTATCCTAAATCCAATTCAATTAAAAATACACATGTTCACACATTTAATTTAAACAATTAGCAGTATATACACCAAAATGCTCACTGTGGTTGCCCCTGGGTGATGAAATTATGGGTAATTTTAACTCCTTTATTACTTTTGTAATAATAATTACTGAAAAGAAATATCTAGACCAGTTCTGTCAATGATTGGTTTTATTTGCTTTTAAAATCATCCGGGAATAGAAAAGGTATTAAAAAAAAAAACACTATGCAAAAGGAAACTACCAGGCCACAGTCATGGAGATTATTAATATTAGGGGTCAGAAATGCAAGCAAATAAAAAGGAAGGAAAAGGAAATGGCTGATCACTTTGATCACACAGGGTGAGAATTTCTTGCTGCTTAGCTAGTGAAATTTTCCTCATTGTTTAAATGGGCTTGCGCCACAGTTCAAAGCTAAAGAGAACTACCGTGAAAATAACTCAGTGCAAACTCAAAAGGGTCTCTTTTTTTTCCTTTCACAGGCTGCTTCTGACACGCACGTTCCCCTGCACGGCCTTTTTTAGTTACAGTGACTAGTACGCCTCCACCAGGAAAGATCAGATGCTAAACCTTCCACTGCCCCAGTGACTGCCTCCCAGCGTCCGGCTGGCAGCACCAGGGGCACAGGATGGCTCTAACCTCTCTGACTGTGGGGCAATCGCCCGGCATGCTCTTGGAAAACAGAGGCATTGCTTCAGGTCCACGGCACGGAACTTGTGTGTTTGTACTCTTGCTTCTATATAATAGCTTGTAAACACCACCACTTAAAATCTTGAGGGCAAACAGAAGACAAGAAGAGACAAGCTGCATGTGCTATGGATGAATGAAGTATGTGTCAAGGTATTTGGATGGAGATGTGCCCAGAATCTTCCTAGTCAGGCTTTATAAACTTTGGCCCAAGGTGCTCTGACGTTATCGAACCTCTTTCACCTGGCAGAGGATCTTTATCTCAGATGCAAATTGGTTTCTCCCACCTTCCCTCCAACTGAACAATAAAATCAAAATAAGGAAGCGGCCTAAAATTAGGAATTACAAGCATATCGCCAGTAAAATAACAAGACGCTGTCACTGGGTGTGGATCCTGGCAGTGCCCATGCAAAGAGAACAGCTGTATATTCTGTATAGATATTTTTCTCAGTTATTGTTCATGTCTGGCAGGTGGCCTCAAATTGTGAGGACTCGTTCTTCTTAATGAGATGCAGATTCTTACGTCAGTGCATTGTATAGACCAGAAAAGGTTTGGCCATGGTCCATTCCTCTGTCACAGATCAATAAACTGCTTCTTTTCTCCCCCAGAGGAGACTGCAAACCAGTAAATCTTAAATGGTACAATGGTGGCTTAGTTCTGTTAGCTAAGAGAAAAAGCACTTTTTCAAAAGGATTTAGGAAAATATATCAATAGAAAAAATAAATAATTCTTCTCTATTTATTTCAAGAAACTGAAGAACAATGAAGAACATTTTAGTAGCTACCCAAGTATAGTACAGTGAATAATGTAAACATTAAATGAATTGACCCCATAAATACTTTACATTAGCTAAAATGAAATAAATACGAAAAAAACCTCATTAGATCTTTTCTTAAAACACACCAATAGAAACAAGTAGTTAGATAAAATTGAGATTTGATCAATTTGAGCACTCTAGGCTAGCACTGCTAAACTATTAAATGCTACTGTCTTGGTAAGAAGCAAGATGATGATGATAACACTGATGATAATGCCAATGACAGCTAACATTAATCAATATCTTACCTACTTTTAGTTACTGAAATCTACAATGTTACCTACTCTAAAGTCCACCATTACTTTAAATACCACTGATAAAAAGATGTCACCAGCTGGGTGTGGTGGCTCATGCCTGTAATGCCAGCACTTTGGGAGACCAAGGCAGGAGGATCATTTGAGGACAGAAGTTTGAGACCAACCTAGGGAAGAGTGAGACACTGTCTCTACAAAAAATTTAAAAATTAGTCAGGCATGGTGGCACATGCCTGTAGTCCCAGCTACTTGGGAGGCTAAAGCCAGAGGATTGCTTGAGTCCAGGAGTTTGAGGATGCAGTGAGCTATGATGACTCCACTGCACTCCAGCCTGGGCAAGGGAGTAAGACTCTCTCTCAAAAAAAAAGTCACCACTTGAATGATAAAATGCTTACTAAAAAATTACATTAATTGCAAGACACTTCCATATCCTCATTTCAAAGGTGTTACAATGTGAAAAATGTGCTTCTCAGAATTGACTAAATTACCTTCAGAGTACTTTTTAAAACATTTTAATAGTTACTTGTTTAAAACTCACAACAATCCTGCGAAGTCCTAAAATCTCCTCCTCGGCCATTTTACAGATAGGAAACTGAAGCGCAGGGAGGTTTAAAACTTGTCCAGGTCACACAACTAGCATGACAGAGCTGACATTTTAAACTAAGTTTTAAATAATTCAGCACTAGAGAGTTCATGCTCTAGCCCTTGTGATTATATAATTTAGAGTGAGGACATTATTATTTTAACAAATGAGAACTTGCATAAACGAGTGATGTCTCTTTTAAGGTAGTCACCTTTGGGATGCATAAGCTTATTACAATACAAGGATGCTTTGCTCAACTCCCTTTAGATAGAAAGTTATATCTCAGAATTTTATGAAACAATCTTTAATCTTTTAAAGCAATTGTATTTGCAACCTTATTCCTTGGAATAATACGCATAAAAAGCTGGAAGGGGTACTTATATGGCATACAGGAAATGTCTCTCGGTACTTAACCATCACACTCTACTCTAGACTGCACACAGTATTAGCTTGATTATTAACCTTGTTCCTCAGATTTTATATGATTGTCATTTGACTCTTTCACAATATTAAATACTTTTTCAGCTGAAAGAAAACTTTCCACCGAGGACAAGGGAGAGGTTGTAAATGGAATGGTAGGAGTTTCCAAAATGGATAGAACTCGGGGAGTATATTGGAATAAGAATCCTGCCACTCAAAATGACAATCATGAGAAGAAAATGGTGGTGGTGTAGATGCAAGCCACACCCTCACTCCAAGAAAACCAAAAAAGAACATACAGTGCTGAGATTACCACCCAGATTATCCCAGAACTCTAACGTAAGGATGAGTCTGTTCCCAGGGCCACAGAGATATAGAAAAACTCCCAGAAGACAGTGAGAGAGAATTAGATTTTCATATCTACAATGCCTCTCCCCCAAATCTGCCTGGCATCAAGTACACAGAAACTTCCCCTAACCCATGGTTTCTATACTAGAAAAAGTGAGACTGAGGTGGACAGGCAGCTTCTCTACCATCTTGGGTTCTCTGGCAAGAGACCTGCCATGATTCAACAACCTACAGGAAGCATCATGAGTGCCAAAGGGGGAACATATCCCTGAGGACAACTACAGACAAGGTAGTGGGGGTGGGCAGGACTACCATCCCTAGCCCGAGAACTCTACTCTGTAACTTGGCCAAAGCAGATGCCAAACCAGAGTGGCTGTTCAGCAGCACCATGCCAGAGGAGGTATGTTCTGCAGGTCCCTAGGCATGAGCCTTTAGCCAGCCTTCCCCCACTGCCCAGATAATCAATCCCTTTAGGGTCTCCCTCATTCTGGATGGGACTGACTATAATCCTTTGGTAGAGCCAAGGCAAACTTGGGTTGTAGGTACCATCTAGTGCCACAAAGGAGGCAGTAACCTAGCAGGAAAAAAATACGAAATTCAAGTAAATTATAGAGAATCTCTAAGCAAATATAACCAATAAAACCCAAAACAAGACAGACACAGAAGACTAAAATAAATAACTAATCCTTCAGTGTGAAGACACAGATGTACATGTACAAGAAACAACAGCACACAGAACCATAATCTCCCCAAATGGACAAAGCAAGTAACCAATGACTGACTCTAGTGAGACAGCGACAGATACATAGGCTCTCTGGCCAAGAATTCAAGATAGCAATTTTAAGGAAACTCAGTGATCTCTAAGATAACTCAGAAAAGCAATTCAGAAATTTATCAGAAAAATTTAACAGAGATTGAAACAAACAAACAAACAAACAAACAAAAAACAGAAATCCTGGAACTGAGAAATACATTTGCTGAACTGAGAAATTCGTTGGAGGCTCTCAAAAGCAGAGTGGATCAAGCAGAGGGAAAAAAAAAATCACTGAGTTAAAAGCAGGCTATTTGAAATCACACAGAAGAAAAAAAAAAGAAAAAGAAAAGGAATCAAGGTTGCATACAAGATATAGAAAATTACCTGAAAGACCAAATCTAAGAATTATTGGTGTTTGCAGTGATAAATGGAGTGAGAAAAAAAAATAAGAATTACTGATATTCAAGAGAGAGTTGTGCAAGAGCAAGAAGTAGAAAGCTTACTCACAGAAATAATAACAGAAAACTTTTCAAAACGTAAGATATAAATATCCAGGTATAGGAAGGTCAAAAAATAACAAGCAGATTCAACCCAATAAGATTACCACAAGGCATATATAATAACCAAACTCTCAAAGGTTAAGGACAAAAAGAATCCTAAAAGCAGCAAGAGAAAAAAATAAGCAACATACAAAGGAACTCCAATTATTCTGGCAACAGTTCTTAATGTAAGCCACACAGGGCAGGAAGAAGTAGAACGGCATTTACAAAGTACTGAAAGGAAAAAAAAGTGCCATCCAAGAATATTTTATCTAGCAAAGCAATCCTTCAAATTAAAGGAGAGATTAAAGTCTTTCCCAGACAAACAAAAGCTAAGAGAATTCACCACCAGACTTACAAGAAAGGCTAGAGGAGGCCGGGCGCGGTGGCTCAAGCCTGTAATCCTAGCTCTCTGGGAGGCCGAGGTGGGCGGATCATTTGAGCTCAGGAGTTCGAGACCAGCCTGAGCAAGAGCGAGACGCCATCTCTACTATAAATACAAAGAAATTAATTGGCCAACTAATATATAGAGAAAAAATTAGCCGGGCATGGTGGCACATGCCTGTAGTCCCAGCTACTCGGGAGGCTGAGGCAGCAGGATTCCTTGAGCCCAGGAGTTTGAGGTTGCTGTGAGCTAGGCTGACGCCAGGGCACTCACTCTAGCCTGGGCAATAAAGTGAGACTCTGTCTCAAAAAAAAAAAAAAAAAGAAAGAAAGAAAGGCTAGAGGGTATTCTTCAACCTGAAAGAAAGAAAAAAACTAATGTGTAAAAACAAAAACATTTGAAGGTGTAAAACCCACTGGTAAAATTAAGTACAGGGACAAGCCCAGAATATTCCAATACAGTATTAGAGTATTCAATCATGGTGTTCAATCCATTCATAACTCTAGTATGAAACCTAAAAGAAAAATCTATCAAAAACAATAGCTACAGCAACCTCTTAAGAGATAGGCAATATAAAACTATGTAATTTGAGACAACAAAAAGTCAAAATGTGCAGGGATGCAATTAATGTGTAGTTTTTTCTTTGTCTTTATTCTTTTTTGTGATCTAAGCTGTCATCTCTTTAAAATAACTTGTTACAGCTATAAGATGTTTTTTGTGAGCCTCATGGTAACCACAGTGCAAAAACCTATAAAAGATATACTACAAACAAAAAATAAATTAAAACATATTACCAGAGAAAAATCACTTAACCACAAAGGATGACAGGAAGAAAGGAAGGCAAGAGTTACAACTGAAAACAAGCAAGAAAATAACAGTAGTGAATCTTGACTTATTAGTAACAACATTGAGTATAAATGGACAACTCTCCAATTAAAAGACACAGAGTGGCTGAATGGATAAAGAAATAAGACCTCTTGCTATCTTCAAGAAATCTACCTCGCCTAGAAAGATACACAGACTAAAAGTGAAATGATGGAAAAAAAATATTCCACATAACTGGAATCCAAAAGATCTGGAGCAACTATACTTACATCAGATAAAATGGCCTATAAGTCAAAGACCATAAAGAGAGACAAAGAATATATAATAATAAAGAGGTCAATATAGTCAGAGGATATTACACTATATAATAATAAAGAGGTCAATATAGTCAGAGGATATTACAAATATCTATATACCCAACACCAGAACTCCCAAGTATATAAAGCAAATATTTATAGATCTAAAGGGAGAGATAGACTACAATACAATAATACTAGGTGCCTCAGTACCCCACTCTCAGTAATGGACAGATTATCTAGACCGAGTACTAACAAAGCAGCACCGCAGTTAAACTACACATTAGACCAAATAGGTCTAATGAACATTTGCAGAACATTTCACCCAATTGCTGCAGAATACATATTCTTTTCATCAGCACATGAAACATTCTTCAGAATAGCCCATATTTCAGGCCATAAAACAAGTCCCAACAAATTAAAAAAAGTAGAAACCGTAACAAGTATCTTTTATGACCACAATGGGATAAAACTAGAAACCAACAAGAGGAACCTGGGAAACTACACACACACACACACACACACACACACACACACACACACACACACAC